>CM065391.1:5470000-5582500 GCA_033060915.1 Euryodendron excelsum | reverse complement strand
TTATGGTGCAGTTGAAATTGAAATCTTAGCCACTTCCAAAGTGTTCAAGGTGAACGACCATCGACTTAAGCATTTCTATAAAGGTTTCCAAGTCGAGAATGTGGAGAAACTGGACCTTGAGGATCCAATTTATACGGATTAAAGAAGGAAGCATTGAGTTGGGCCCACGACAATAAACAAAGGCACTGCTTGGGAGGCAACCCAAAGGAAGTTTGTTTTTCTTTTCTTATTTTCGCATTTATATATTGGTTATTTCTGCCCTTGCTGTGCATTTTACTTTACATTGGAGACAATGTAAGTTTTAAGTATGGGGGAGGGAATTTAGATTGTGTTTTTGTGTTCTAATATTTGAAAAAAAAGCAAAAAAAAAAAAAATTAATAACGAGATTCAATTAAGCTTGAAGAATTCATAACATGATTGAATAAGTAATCTTCTAACTTAGAATTAATTAGTCTAGTTATTTTACTTGAGATTGGAGTAACTGAACTTGGTAGACAAAAGCTGGTGAGAGTTTGAACCTTTAGACTGACACATCCATATCAGTCACTATTTTCTTTCATGTGAGATATTCTTCCATGGATCTATTTCTCTAGAACGTACCTTGATTCTCTTCGAGGTCATATTAACACATGCTTACATGAACATGATTAAAGTCATCTTTGTTATGAGCTACATAAGCCAAATAGCCTACCTTGTAATTAATTTTTCCCTTTATGAACCCCTTTGAGCTTGATATATCATTATTGTGAACCCACATTACAAGCTTTAAACTCAAAAAAAATAATGCCTGTAGCCAAGCCGTAGAGATAGTGGAGTATTGTTCATCATTATGATATATAAGGGTGCGCAAGAAATAAGTGTGGGGGTGTCCGGAATTGTAGTAGGGCTATGGTTGGTGAAAAGAAACATGTTTTCATTCTCAATTCGAGAGTTCCATTGTTGATGTAATTTTGAAAAAAAAATAAGAAAAAAAAGGGGAAGAAAAAAAGAGAAGGGAAGTGATGGAGGAAATTGCTTTTAATGTTACAAATTATCCATGTTCATAATTCCCCCTAAAATTCTAAGAAATGGGTCTGTTTATATGGGATATATTCAAAGGAGAAGCTGTTGAGTGGAGTGATTGGTTTTACATGTCTTATATATTCGAACTTGAGTTGAGTCATTTTTGCTCCACTAGTTTTGATGGCTTTTGAGTACATTCCCAAATATTTCCCACCTTGACCTAAACCCCGTTATAACCCTTGAAAAGTCCTTATGATTTGTGTTTTGTATGTGATCCGAATGGTAGAGAATGAGAAGATATGCAAGCCTATGGTTGATCATTTCCATTGGAATGAATTTAAGTGATACACATACCCTTTAAATACATGAGAGTCGAGTGTTTATTTCAGTGAGAGTCCACATATTCAGTTTACTCCATCTTTAAGTGGAAATGCTTGCTAAGTAATTGTGAGTTGTCTGAGAATATTGTTCATGATATGTAATGAGTTTTGAAGAGTTTGGTTATTCTTTGTTGAGACTTTGATATCTTAGGAAAGTAAGTTTGAGATTTGCCCGAGGACGAGCAAAGGTTAAGTGTGGGGGAATTTAATGAGAATGCAAATGTCATATTTTTCTCCCTTAATGTTTAATCTTTTACATTTATTTGGTGCCTAAAGATGCTCACTATTCTTATATTTGGACTTAGGGTGCTATGGACTGCATAGGAAGAGGATCCTAGCTTAAAAGGGACAAATTCGCACGAGATTAGAAGCAGCATTCGAAGGAGTGTTCAAATGGTCCCAAGAGGCGTTCAAACGGTACGTCAGACGAATTCACGTCAAGTTCAGGTTCGAAGAGCGTTCGAAATATACAGAGAGCAATTTTAACCGTTTGAAGTGCGTTCGACGCACCGTTCGAATGGTAGTCCAATGCGTTCGAACGGTGGTAAGGGCGTTCAAACGGTCTTGCGCAGTTGCAGAATTTCAGAAGCCTATAAAAGCTGGAACTGTTTTGTTTTTAGGGTTGTTGACATTTTTCGTATTATTCAAAGTCATTATTTGAGTTGTTTTCATGGCCTTGCGTGGCTAAACTCTAAATCTTGGTCAAAGGAGACAGAAACCTCGGAATTAATAATAAACTGTGAAATCTAATTTGTTTTCATTATTCGATTTATGCTTTGAGTATCAGATGTTCTTCTGTGCCTATTTTCATGATTGTGTTGTTTAATCGCTAGAATGCCTACCAGTCTATTAATCATTTCAATCTACTGCTGGATTAGATATCAAATTTGTAATTGTTTGATCATTCTAATTTGTGAAGCAACTAAGATTTAATGGATTACTGCGTCAGGAATTGTTAGATCTTAGGAAGGACGTTCAACTAAATTAAATGCAACAGCGTGTGCTTGTGTTGTTTAGTTTCATCGATTTCTCTAATTCTTAAGGCTATTATTAGATTAAACCCTGAGTGCTTATCCTGGGTTATTTAATAGTTAGGATTAATCAAATCACTTGTTTCTAATTAACTACGACTAAGGAGAGATAGGAAAATAATTTCGATGGTAAATATTCAATGTGTGAATTGATATGCTTGCATCAATGATTAGTTGTAAATTCCGATGGTGGATGTTGACCTAGACCAAGGTTTGTTCTTTTGATTGATTTCAATACTTTAATCTGAATTGTTCCGTAGTTAGTTATTATTAAAATTATTTCCCCCCCCCCCTCTCCCCCCCCCCTCTCATAAAGTTCACATAGCATAAAACTAGACTGAACACTCTCCGTGGGAACGATCCTTACTCACACTACTACATAAAAGTTTTTGGGGTATCGGTTTTATTTTTGGGTGCCCGTGACAGCACATCAAATTTTGGCGCTGTTGCCAAAGAGTGATTCTAGTTAATTTTTGTGCTTCTTATGATTTTTATTTCATTCAAAAAAAAAAATATATATATATATAGAACTTATTTTCATTACTCTAGATTTTTTTTTTGAATTGTTTTTCAGGGTTGGTTAGAGTTTCCTTGAGTGTTTATGAGTGTAACTCGATCTTCTAATCAAGGTGATTTGCAATGCGATCCAGAAATAAAGAGAACTTTACACAGGTCAAGAAGGGAAGCTCGGAGAAATTTTGTAAAGAACGATCCAGCTCTTGATTCCTTATTTGCTAGCGATTCTGATTTAGGAGAGGAGGAAGTCAAAGCTGGAAATCAAACTTGGAAAGAGCTTGCAGCCCCTGATTTGAATCAACAACCCTTATGCATAACATTCCCTACTTTAGATGTTCCTACTAACTTTGAATTAAAATCTAGATTAATACATCTCTTGCCCACTTTTCATGGTCTTGCAAGTGAAGATCCCTACAAACATCTAAAGGAGTTTCATGTAGTATGCACAAGTATGAAACCTATGGGGGTGACTGAAGAGCAAATTAAATTAAGAGCTTTTCCGTTTTCCGATGGTGGATGTTGACCTAGACCAAGGTTTGTTCTTTTGATTGATTTCAATACTTTAATCTGAATTGTTCCGTAGTTAGTTATTATTAAAATTGTTTTCATTATAGCCAAACCCCCCCTCAAAGTTCATATAGCATAAAACTAGACTGAACACTCTACGTGGGAACGATTCTTACTCACACAACTACATAAAAGTTTTTGGGGTATTGGTTTTATTTCTGGGTGCCTGCGGCAGCACACCACATTACAAAACATTGGGGTGTAGCCCTCAAACACATTACAAAACATAGGCCCGTGAGTCATAGCTCAAAATCCACATATGGCCTCGCTTTAGGGCCTCCCGGATTGGCTACCTGAAAATCATTTGAGAAAAATGTATGCTAATGCTTAGTGAATAACAATAATGCATGAGCGAGAAAATATCATGGATTAGCATATATCTAACGTATAAGGATAGATAACCATTTAGGCATAAGAATATAAACTTTTGCACGTATAAAGCGTATGCTTGGAATCCATAAGTAACATAAACATCATTTGAAACGTTTCGACATTTCAAAACATGGTATCGTAAGAAGAGATGCAACATAACATTGTTCTTGATATAGCATTTCATAACTTGTCATAAATCATTTGAACATAACATAGTTCTCGGCTTAAAACATAAGTGTGCTATAACTCGACATATGAGCTCGGCTTTATAGTAACCATGTAGGTCACTCTAAGACTCTTTAGGCCAGGGACGTCTCCCAACATAGATAGTTTATTTCCTATCCCCTATTGTAGGACTATCAGGCTAGATTAAGATCTTGTCACGAGAAGATCCGAGTTGGCACCATATATTGAAAACTTAGAATCTCTTTTATTTAAACATTATAGTCCATGATTTTCATTCATAATATAAATATAACTTGCATGCGCTTGAAATATAACATTTGTAATTGAACGTAACATTGATGCATCAAAAGATATGGAAAATATTCATGATATAGAAGTGAGCTTAAAACATTTGGAAAAATAATAGAGTTTTACTCATAGCATATCGTTACTCACCCCTCTTGGGTTGAACGGGTAATAAACAAGGTGTTCCTACAAGAAATGCATATAGAAGTATGAAACATCAATACAAGATTATAAGGCAAAACAATAACACATAAACTGACTAAGCACATAAATTCCTTGACCCCGACTTACCAGCACCTCACTCTCACAATGGGAGAGCGAGACTAAACTCTAGGGCAAAACCCCAACGCAAAACACGAACATAAGGTTGATGGTGAAGTGTGAAACCTTGAACATCAATCCTTTCATTGTGTCCCAATTACCCCGAACAAAGGTTATACACTCTAGGCTAGTTCCATATGAAAATAGGCTCAAGAGCCTATAACTTGATAGGTCAAGGGTCAAAAACGCATTTCGGGTGAAAAAGTTGGGTCTCGTGAAAAACGGCTAATATTTTGGAAAACATGATTTTGGGCATAAACTTAGGTCAATTTTAAACCCCAATATCTCAAAATCTATAAGAAGTTAGGGTACAAACTTTACATGGATGAAAAGGTGTATGAGTTTACTATCCAACACTTCAAACGGTGCTCAAAACTAAGTTTTTTGGAAAAAGTTAGGGCTAAATTGCAAAATGGGGTCAAAACGGTCTTACCGTTCGAATTCCCAAAAGGCTGTTCGAACGCCTAGGCAAAAATAGCCGAACAGCTCTGGCCGTTCGAACGCCCCCTGGGCTGTTTGAACACCCAGGCGAAAAAAAGGGGGTGGCCTTTCTCTATCCGTTCAGATGCCAGGCCAAAAACTCACCGTTCAAATGCCATATCAGGCGTTCGAACGCCCTGTTGCACAACAGCAAAAATTCGAACCAAAACTCTCCAAAACTCTCCAAACTCAACCAAACCTTCCCAATACTCTTAGGGCTCAAAGATTAGCCCACAAGGATGACAATAATTCAAAATGGGGGAGAAAGAACAATTAAATCAAAGGGATCTAGAGTTGAACTCAAAACCTTAACATTTTTCATATTTTGAGATTTTTCAAAGCCACTACTCCTAATCTTCAACAATGAGCTTCAAGCTCTCAAAATCATATAAATGGGACCAAAGGGTCCCCCAAACTCAACAACAACTATCCTAGATGCATATATATAAATACCCAACACAATCCACCAAGATAAATACATATACATATACAATTTTAGAGAGAGAATGGAAACCTTACCTTCTTCAAGTTTGGTGAAGTCTTCAATGGCTTCAATCTCTTCCTTCAAGCTCTTCTTCCTTCAATCTCCCCTTCCCTCTTCCTCTTCTCTCTTTCTCCCTCTCTCAACCGGTTGGGTGTGTGTGTGTGTATGAGTATATATAAGATGATACACATGAAAAATAATCTCATGTGTCTCACCCTAAAGGCTTAAGTTACAACATGACTTTTAATTGGTCAACTTGACCCAAATGCACATTAGAATGGTATAAAATTTAGAAAAACACATAAATAGAAAAATTAATGGGTTTTGGATATTATATATTCTCTGCTTTCTTCTCTCTTCTCTATTCTTTCTCTACTTTTCCTTCTTCTCTCACTGCTCTACTTCATTTCTACCCTATACTTCATTCAGAAACCTTATATTTAATGATGAAGTTGAGGAACCATTAAATTTGGCGGGCAAAATCTTTACAAATACAGCGAGAGTCATGCTCATATCTTCATTTGGTGGTTGAAGATTTTGTCAGAAAAAAATGGGAAACATTAGCGTTGATCACAATTAGTTTCCTTTTTTTTTTCCTATGCTAGAAAATAAATTTTGATTTTTTTTTATGGTGTGGATGAAGTTCAATTTTTAAGAAATTAAATTGCTACATTTGCCGTCATGTTGGTTGTATCTACCGATGGCTATCTTACATGAGTGGGGCCTATTATGTCAAAGAGAATGAATAATTTTTCTTCTTCCGTTTGATTTCTAGTTTGGGAGAGAATGAAGCCAAAATTCAAAGAAAGAAAATTCTGTCTTACTTCCTTTTTCTTTCCCTTTCTCGAAGTTTCAGCGGGCTCTTAGTGACCTCCTTTTTTAATTTTCTTTGTTATTATGGTCTCCATGATGAGCATTACTAGAACAATGACGTGAATTGTTTTTTATTTATTTATTTATTTATTTATTGAAGCTCAAGTGATATTGGTTTAGCGGAAAAACTTCCATTTTTTTTTGCTAAGTCAATTGCAAATATCTTTCGTTTGTCCCCATCTTCTTCTTAATCTTCTCTTTCTTTATAGTTTTTTAGGCCTTTTTTTCATCCTCGGAGCTAAATCACTTGAATTCCTACCCACTCTAGTGCTTTGTTTTCTAAGCCTCCGTGATTTTGACAATTGACTATTTTGATCTTTGATCTTTCTTTAAGGGAAGCCAATGAAAATTTTCCTTTCTTGTGAAAGGCATATTAGCCCATTTTTTCTTTGATCCAATTCCATATCTCCAAACAACTTTGAAAGAATCAATAGATCAAGCCTTTATTTTTTTCCTTTGGGGTTCTTGCTTATAGTTTTTCTTCCCATCTTTTTAATTTTCTCTTCTTCTACGTTTAGAAAGGAGAACAAATGCTCCCAAATGCACTCTTTTAATTTTCCACGCCAACCCAATTTTTGAGTTTACGAGTCAAAGAAAGAGAACAGTCTTCTTGTAATACAACTAGAAGCCTTTTTAGTCATTGCTAAAAACTCTTGAATGATGAAGAAAATAACGTACGTAGCTAAGTCATAGCTGAAAGATTGTCATAAAAGACATTTAGAATTTTCAACGGTAATCAACATTTTTATTGAGTACACTATTAAGTGCATTTTGGTATTGGACAACAAATCATTCTTCTTTTTTTTTTTTTTTTTGACCTTTTTCAGTAGAGTAATGCTAGAGTTATCTGTTTTGTTCACTGGATTATCATTACGAATAGACACAAAGTGATAGGGTGCACGTCATCTAATACATGTGGTATTCACTTATTTGTGTCTATCCGTGATGATAATCCAGTAAATAAAACCGGTGGTTGTATCATTTTTCTTTTTCGTATCACACAATAAACTCGTTTAGACCAACTTTCTTTCCGGTTTTTAATTTGGCTTTTGCTGTTGAAATTTTTTTTAATTTTGGTTTTCTGTAAAAAGGTCAAAAGCCTAAACTAAATGCTTGTAAAAACTGTAAAAAATTAATGTTAGTTGAAAAAACATTCCTAAAAAGGTAAAAGCAGAAATTAAATGCTAGTGAAAAAAAGGCTGATCCAAATGACCATGTGACAAATATGGGAAATATTGTAATCTAGCAAAGAGCTTAAAAAATACTAGTAGTGAATTCGTGCTATGCAAGGAGTGAAAATAATATTATATTAAACATACAAATTCTACAAAAATTAAATTATCAATTTTTTACACTAATAATATTTTATTACACTAAATTATAATAGTCCACATAGTCTTAAAATAAAATATTAAAAGTCGATTGCAATAAATAAATAAAAATACGTTAACTTACAATAAGAAACTAAGCTTTATTGTGACATTCAAAAGTAATTTTTTTACCTTAAAATCTTGCTAAGGGACTACATTGATGTACATGTTACACATTTTAGATGAATTATTTAATAAATATATTTAATAGTTTACATATAACTACTTAAAGCTAATTAGTTACCTAAAAAAAATAATTCAAAATTTTAAGTTAGGGATATTTGATTTACCTAGATTACTTGAGTTTTAGTAAATATTTACTAATAATGAATAGAAGGTAAACTATTTTATGGTTAGACCAATACTATAATGAGATATGTAATGTTATTGCTTAAAAAATTTTAGAAATTCATCCAACAACCAATTGCTACAATATATAATATAGATAGTTTTGTTCTTCTTAAAAAAAAAAAGATAAAACGGATTTGAATAACAAATTCCACAGTTTTGAATGAAATGAAGGACTATCTAAAATTACAAAAACAAAAGAGCCTAAGGATATATAAATATAAGAATTCTAATATTTTGAATTTTATGTAAAACTTTCCAAAGAAGATTAGATTTTACTTTTATTAATCGTGAAAAAATAAAGGTTTCTATATTTTAAGGTTAAACTTGTGCTATAATGGCATATGTGATTTTAGTAATTTAAAATTTTAAAAAATGAAAAAAAATTAGATGGGGTTTTTTTTTTTATATTAAAGACCTAACAAAGTGTTGCTATAAGTAGATAGCTATAAATGCACATTATATTAGTCTGAATCACATAATGATATGTCAAAATTTAATATTAAAGTAATAAGTATCATGTCAATATTACCAAAAATTTAATTTTTAGAAATTTAAGGGAGTAACTTTAGAAAATATATAGTTTTAGTTTTGAAAGAAATGTAAGATTTTAAGAAAGTATGATAAAATGGTATATTTTAACCAATCAAATAGTAACACTGTTATTTTAACATTACCAAAAATTTAATTTTCAGAAATTTCAAGGGAATGATTTAGGAAAAGTATAATAGGAATTGAAGGTCCCATCTATATACTACCTATTCTTCTATTAGTAAGATTTTTTAGGCTAACTAATCAAATTACAACATGTACTTTTTGATATTACAAAATTTTTTTAGGGTAACCAATCAAATTACATCATGTGCTTTTTAATATTACAAAAATTAGAAAATTTGTAAAAATTAGATTATGAGTTTAAGGCTCAAAGGCCTCATGACCTATTGCTATAATATATAGTATAGATGAGTTCTCCACAAATTTAGGAAAGGTATAAAAATAACACAATCTTACACCTGGTACAATATGACCTTGTTGAAATAGGCTCTAGAGCTTGGACAATAAAAAATGGAGAAAACATAGCTGAAAGATTGGACAATAATGAAATCAATAACGTAGCTAAGTCATTGATGAAAGATTGTCGTAAAATATATTTAAAAATTTCAACTCTTAAAATTTAGTGAATACTTTATTAAATTATTATTTTTCATTTTAATCAATATCGCACAATAAACAACCTCGTTTGTATAAGGTTTTTTTTTACGGACTTTTTCATTTGGCATTTGGCAATTGATTTTAAGAAAAAATTTTAATTTTGGTTTTGGGTAAAAAAAAAACTCAAAATTAAAAGCTCATAAAAATGTAAAAAATTAGTGTTATTTGAAAAATGTCCATAAAAAAACCTAAACGATGAAACTAAAAGGTAGTAAAATTACTTGCTTCTTCACTTGACACACTCCTCCAACCCAAGGTCTTCCCCTTAATTGCTAGTTTTTAAAATTGTGGTGGCTTGTGCGTTTTGTTTTAAAATTGGTTTCAGAAGTAATTAGTATGAGAGGTGATAAGAGGGAATTTTTGCTATAAGAATGAAAAACCAATTGGTGGGATTGTGAAAGAAATGAGAAAAAAGTATAAGAAAACTTTTTTTTTTGGAAAAACTGAAAGATAAGAGTTATTTGTCAAAATAACATTCTTTTTTGAAAATAATTCCCTATCTAACACTCTTGCAAAAATAATGTCCAAATTAACATCATAACCTCAATCCTAAAAGAAGTAGTTTATTAGTAAACCATTATAATTTACTAAAATTGTACTTTTATGGTAATATTTTAATATTCACTTTCAAACTTGTTGCTTCCTATCAGGACCAAAGGCAACCTCATCGTTACCATATACTAGTGCCCACTACTTTGAAAGTTGAAACTCCAAAAATTGGCAATGAACTCCAATTCAATTTGAATAAAAAGGACCATTATGTTATTCCAAAATGCTCCTTTGAAACTAGCAGAAACCCTAAATAAATTTAGCCTTACAATAAAGCTAGTCTCTTCTCTCCCTTCTGCTTCTTGACTATCGAACAGACTATCAATTCCAAATGCGCATTTACAGAGGACACACATTAAGATTAGAGTTATGACACACGCAAGCATATACAAAGATGATTCTTGAATTAAACAATTCCAATTAAAACCCACAAAAATTTCAAGAGAGTAAACAGAATTTTTGGCATTAAAACTGTAATTAATAGGGGTTTTGGCTGAAGATTGGATAAGGTTTAGTAAAAAGTAATAGAAGAATCAAGAGGGGTTTTGAGCGATATTAACTGTTGGGCTATGGAGGTTCAAGAAGGATGTGGCATGTCAGGGTTCAAGGAGGAGGGGGGATGGATCTAATGGGGTCCAAGAGTGAGGGAATATGGGAGTAGGAACTACATGTGTTGATTAGATAAGTTTGGCCGCTGATGGTTGATTGCACTGTAAAAGTGTAATCATATGCCTTTAATTCGCACTTTGTTAGACTTAAAATAATGTATATTACTTTATTTTAGCTATTCATATGTTTGATTACGTTTTTTTTTTTTTTTTTTTTAGTTTTGTAGGTTATAGAAGCTAATAGAGGCAAAGAAAGCAAGAATGATCAAAGCGGGTTCAAAGCGATCAAACTGGAAATGAAAATTTGATGTTGTCTCAGGAGATTGGCCATAACTTTTTTTTCTCCAGTTTCCAATTGAGCTGATTATTGTGGAATTTGAAATAAGCCTTCAAGATCTACAATTTTTCCTCTAATGTACATTGGCCGAATCGTTCTCTAACATTGTCAAAACTGAGGCACAAAAATATACATAGTTGCTGGTTGTTAGGATGACCCATTTGACTGTCCTTACAACCAGAGAGCATGAAATTGTCAATTTTGTCTTACCATCAAGACGATGAATTGGTCTGTCCTGACGACTAGAGGGGCATTGAACTCTTGTTTTGCCTGACCGTCAAGACAAGCCCAAATCACCATCTGAGAGATCAGGCACAAACTAGGATTCCTGGCTTGTTTTTCCTTGTGCCTCCTTGTAACTATAAATAGGAAACTTAACCTTAACTAAAGGGGGTGGAGTTTTAGAGTGTTTAGAGTAGTTTTAAGGTTTTCTTTTCATTCTTTTCCCTGTTCTTCATTATCTTTGAGAATTAAATACAAGTTTTAGTAAATATTGCTTTGTTTTCTTCCATTACAAGTTATGTCTTCCATTATTATGAGTAACTAATCTATCTCTTGGTGACGAACAAGAAGGCTTGTGGGGTTTTGAATATCTGCACAAAGTATTTCATTAAACTTGTATTGCTTTTATCCATCAACATCTAGGATTTGTTCTTCTTCATCTTTTTCTCTTGGAATCAACCTTTCAGGATCATATTCTTGAGAGTCCATCCCTAACGTTAGTTTTGTATGGGCTTTACTAAGATCCCTGATACGAATGTAATGAAAATAGGGTTTTAAACATCGGATGAAATGAAAAGAATACCTAACTATTTTAACCACGAAATCTTCCGGTTCAAAAGTGTAAGTTGACGCCGATGAACTGAGTTAACCTAATACCTTGTGAGTTAATCAAACACTTGAGTAACCAGATTGTTCAAAGCCGAGATTTTCTTTAAATAGTTTTAATATCCATTTTCTTCATTAGTTTAGAATTAAACAAATCTTTCAAACAATATTATTTTTCTTTTATCTTTTTGGAGTTATTCTTTTGGGTTCTTGAACATTCAAAGTGATTTTTACTATACAACACTCTGTTTTCCTGTGGATCAACCTCGAACTTCACCGAGTAATTTATCATTACATCACGACCATATACTTGTGGTTTATATTGCATGTTTCTGGAGCGATCAAGTTTTTGGCGCCGTTGTCAGGAAAACAAGGGGTTGGCATTAGTAAAAAGAGATTTGGGTGGAATTGATTCTGGCGAGAATAACTTCATTCATCTACAATAACAAGGAGACTTCAAGCGAGCTTGGGTAATTTCATTCCACCCTTTTAATTATAAATATATTAGATTTTCTTTTTATTTTCTAGATTGTTTTGTTTGACTTTTGATTTTAGTTGAGTAGGTTGTAGAGGAGACTTGGGAGTGTGTTTAATTGCTCATCAGTAGAACTATTTTTGTGGAGATTAGAGGTAGATTGGCATATTGGTGGTTGGAAATTGTTGAGCGATTTTGTTTTGCATTGCATAGTAATCCATTTTTCATCATCATACTTGCACGTTCCATGGCATATTTGTGGGGAGATAGTAATGACGGTAATAGTAGTGTTCATAACTATGGAGATGCGCAAGCACCTCCACGATCCCTTAAAGATTACTTGAACTCTTCTGGGCAGAATCCTCATTCATGTTATGGCCAAGCTAACATTGTTAATCAATCCATTAAGCCATTCACAAACCAAGGGGATTAAAGGACTTCATATGCAAAAACCTATAATTCAAGGTGGCAACATCCCAACTCTGTGATTGGAGAAACGAGGGAACTTTAAACCCTCAATAATACCAAGCCCCACCTCCACCTTATCAACCACAAGTTTTTAATACCTATCAATCTCCTTACATTCACACACTTGAGAACACTCTAGATGACACTTTAGAGGACACCCTTGAATATTTCATGCAAACTCAGGGTGGTGTTAATATTAGGGTAGATACGACTCTTGAACAACAAAGTAGAACTCTTGAGGACATAAAAAGTCAATTGACCCTATTGACCCAACTCTTGGTTGATCAAGAGAAAGGCGAGCTCCCGGCTCAACCTCAACCCAATCTCACTAGTGAAGTGTCAAAGAGTGAAATCGACTCTATTCTTCCTCTTAGCCATAAACAAGGTCTTGCCATTACCACCCTTACAAGTTAGCACGTCATGGATATATTGATCCTTCTCAAAGATTCTAAATCTAAGGAAGAAGCTTGTAGGGTGAGTGAGAAAAAGAAGAATGAAGAGGTAGGATCTCTTACTCTTGCACCATTCTCTACACAGTTGCATAACAATGTTAAGCTAATTGAGTTGATTAAACAAGTAGAGAATGAGGATGAGGTTCATAAAGTGACCTTGATTGCACCACTCATGCAAGAATTATTTGATACCTCATATTTTTTACATCATTTAAAAACTTTCTTGATTACCTCTTACTATCTTATGTTTGATGGATATTCTAAAATTGTGCATGATTCTTTGTTGACCTCTTCAAATATGTCAATGGCAAATGAACGGAGACTGAAATTTGAGGACTTACCCTAATATGGTGTTGGGTGACACGCTCGTAAGCCTAGCTTTGTATATTAGTAGTTTTACTAGTAGTTTATTCATTCCTTTTTATTTTTCTTTCTTTATATTTTCCAACCTTCTTTGTGCAGATTTTTAGCTAGTTCTTTTGGGTTTTTCTTCATAAAGGTAAACTCTACCCTTTCTTCTTATACCTTTCAAGCTTTCTTGTCCTACTTTTCACATTGAGGACAATGTTTCATTTAAGTTGGGGAGTATAGGGTTCTTACTTTGTTTTAGTTTTCTTTATTGATTTATAGACTATTATTGTTTTTAATATAACAAAAAAAAAAGTTGTACCTATAGATCATATTTGAATGCAATCTTGAGTGTTGGAATGTTTAATCCTAGTGTAGGATAATAAATGCGTTATTATCTTTCGAGTCGTTCTTTTAACTCTAACATAATTATTAAACTTTATCTAAGATACATGAGTTAGGATAATGACATTTGTTTGCATCATCATTACACTAGATTTCAACCTTAGTTTTTAAGTAATTCAGATCCTTGAATGAGTGGCTTTGTGACCTTTGAAACCATAACATTTTTCTAAGTGTTTACAATTATTCTAGATAAATTCTTTCATATCTATTTTATTCAATAGCTTCATTGCTCTTGATTTGATTCATATGTAAACTGTTTTGAGTGTTTGATGGTTGTGAACTCAATGTGATTAAGTGTGTACACTTTTGGAGATGAAATTAGGCCGTCTTTCTTATTGTGAGCCACAAATTTTCTTATTGAAATCATTCCTTTGAAACAATCTTGAACCTAAGCATGATTGATCTTTGCTTCTATTACACCATGTCAAAGTATTCCCCTAACTTGAAAAGCACAAGTATCTTCACTTGTTGAAAGTTGATTGGAAAGTAAAGAAGGGTGATATGTTGTGATGTGACTATGAAGAGAATAACAATAAAGCAAAAGAAAGAAAGTGCAAGAAAAATAGGAAAAAAAAATAGAGAGACTGGATGTATGAAAAAGAAAAAAAAAAAAGAGAAGAAAAGAAAAAGAAGAAGAAGAAACATCAAATGAAACAGGAGAATTGAAAGTGTGTACTTACTTATCATTACATGTCTTGATCACGCATGTTTTAAGCCAATTATCTTTTCCTTTCCTACCCTATACCTCTCGGCCATGTTATAAACTTGGAAGTCCTTGTTGATCCAAATTATGCAAAACTGGTGTTTTTTAAGCTATTGAGTTGAGTTCATGTACTTTTGAATGCTTAATCGGTTTTTATATTTAATATTCCTTCATAAAGCTATGCTAACTCAGATGTACTTTCATTTTATTGGTTCTTGTAATCGGATTTCGTTTCTTGTTTTCCTATGGATTTAGCTTTGGTGATGAGCTTTCCATTGTGAGTACTATGTGTTTCTATTCTTTGTGAGTGTATGCCTTGTGATGATTTGGATCAAAACTTTAAGGTGATGATTGCTTGATCTTCTTTGTTTGATCTATGGTGTCTGGATGTTCATACACTTGTTTTGAATCCCTTCTATGCTATTTGAGGTCTGTTATAACTTCTATGTTAGAGTTTAAGATGAGTTGGTATTTAGTAATTCATTTTGATTCCTCATAGTATTATTTTTTCTAACTATCTTTGGATGCAGGAAGGTTGTGATTTTTGTGGATATCATCACTGGAAACTCCCACGTGATACCACTCGTCCACTAGGGGTTTAAAGGTTTGATGCATACGCTAAATGCAATCGTGACTCCTACGAAAGTGGAGATTATCTTTTATTTTAATTTATTTAAATTTTAGATTAGTAGTTTTGCTAGGTTCTAGTAAAAGACAAGTTTGAGGGGTGTGACTGCATTATAAAAGTGTAACCATAACCCTTTAATTCGCATTTTATTAGACTTAAAATAATGCATATTACTTTATTTTAGTTATTCATACGTTTGATTATGTTTTTTTTTTTTTTTTGAGTTTTGTAGGTTACGGAAGCTAATAGAGGCAAAAGAAAGCGAGAATGATCAAGGCGGGTTCAAAGCGATCAACCCGGAGATGAAAATTTAATGATATCTTGGATGATTGGCTATAACTTTTTGCTCCAATGTCCAATTGAGCTGATTATTATAGAATTGGAAAGAAGCCTTCAAGATCTACAAATTTGCCTCTAATGCACATTGGCCGAATCGGCCTCTAACATGGTCAAAACTAAGGTACAAAAAGATACATAGTTGCTAGTTGTCAAGACGATGAATTGGTCCGTCCCGACAACCAGAAGGGCGCCGAACTCTTGCTTTTCTTGACCATCAGGATGAGCCTAAATCACCATCTTGATGATTAGGCATGAATTAGGTTTCCTAGCTTGTTTTTCCTTGCGCTTCCTTTTAACTATAAATAGGAAACTTAACCCTAACTAAAGGAGGAGGAATTTTAGAGTGTTTAAAGAGTTATTTAGAGTAGCTTTTAGGTTTTCTTTTCCTTGTTCTTCATTGTTTTTGAACATCAAATATAGGTTTTAGTAAATATTGCTTTGTTTTCTTCCATTACAAGTTATGTCTTCCGTTATTATGAGTAACTAATCTATCTCTTGGCGACGAACAAGAAGGTTTGTAGGGTTTTGAATATCCATATAAGGTATTTCATTAAACTTTTATTGCTTTTATCTATCAACATTTAGGATTCGTTCTTCTTCATCTTTTTCTCTCGGAATCAAACTTTTGGGATCATATTCTTGAGAGTCCATACCCAACGTTAGTT
The DNA here is from genome assembly GCA_033060915.1 of Euryodendron excelsum. NCBI lineage: Eukaryota > Viridiplantae > Streptophyta > Magnoliopsida > Ericales > Pentaphylacaceae > Euryodendron > Euryodendron excelsum. The sequence continues at coordinate 5,566,267 of CM065391.1, read as the reverse complement.
TTGTATGGGCTCTACTTGGATCCTTGATACGAATGCTATGAAAATAGGGTTTTAAACAGCGGATGAAGTGAAAAGAATACCTAACTATTTTAACCACGAAATCTTCTGGTGTAAGTTGACACCGATGAACTGAGTTAACCTAATGTAAGCACCCCATTTTTGACCGCTCGGCAGTCTACACTTCGTCCAGACTTGTGTTCAAGTCATTGTGGGCATATTCTAATCGAAACCAACTTTCTAAGTCCAAATCCCATCTGTCCAACGCTTCGCGGGCCCACCAGGCCCAAATAGAGGCAAAATGACCAAAATGCCCTTAGGGGCATTGTCCTTTCTAATTCCAACCCCTCTCTCGAGACAGTTGATTCCTCGAGACGGTAAATCTACTCCAAATCAGGCACGTCTTTCCGAAGACGATAAGACCCCTTTTCCAATCCCTCTCTCGAGACAGTTTATTCCTTGAGACGGTTCCAAATCAGGCACGTCTTTTCGGAGACGGTAAGACCCCTTTCCAATCCCTCTCTCAAGACAGTTTATTCCTCGAGACGGTTCCAAATCAGGCATGTCTTTCCGAAGACGGTAAGTCCCCTTTCTAGCCCTTCTCTCGAGACAGTTTATTCCTCGAGACAGCTCCAAATCAGGCACATCTTTTCGGAGACGGTAAGACCCCTTTCCAAAGCCTCTCTCGAGATAGTTTATTCCTCGAGATGGTCCGAGTAGCGAAAATACTCGCAAACATCACAACCGCCCGAGTAACGGAAATACTCGTAAATAGGTCGATATAAGGAATTGCCAACAAACCCCTGTGTCACAACGACCGCCGTCAGAATGGCGGAAGCACTCAAAACCTAGGTCAACACCGGTGCTTGCTAGCCCACTGCGGTGAAAAATGACCAAACTGCTCCTTGTGCCTATTCTGAGACTTTTAAGTCAAGATGACCATTTTGCCCCTAGGCATCCGAATGCCCCGGGAACCACACCGGCTCTGGGTATCAAACCAGTAACCTCCTGAGAATACTTCTTATAGTATTCTCAACCTTCCTCTACCTTTCCGGATTATTCCGAGTCAGTTCCAGCCAACCCGGCACAAAAATGACCGTTTTGCCCCTGGTGGGCCGGTCTCCTTTTTCGTCCACACTGGCTCTGGGTATCAAACCGGTAACCTCCTGAGAATGCTTTCTATAGTACTCTCAACCTTTCTTTATCTTTCCGGATCATTCCGAGTCAGTTCCGGCAAACCCAGTGCGAAATGACCATTTTGCCCCTAGTGGGTCAGTCACCTTTTTCGACCACACTGGCTCTGGGTATCAAACCAACAACCTTTCGGAACATTCTGAATAATATTTTCAAATCTCGAGTCTTCTTCTGGGACAATCCGAGTCCGTCCCGGCAGCTTCCTGATCCGATTGACCGTTTTGCCCCTAAAGGCCCGGTCAATTCTTCCAACACATCCTATCCTCACTTTTCAAGTCAAATACCTCTGGGACACTATTTTAAGTGTTCCTACTCTTTTCCGGCCTTCAAATCATTCTCGGACTTTCCGGAGTCACTTCTAGTGAAGCCAGGCTAAAAATTGTATGATAGTCACTAGTACAGGCGCCCAAATCTAGTAAAAGATACGTTGCTTGCTGACCTAAATACTTTCCTAACTGGCTGGCACTACTAGTAATGGCACTAAGCCAAGAACTGGCCTGGCACCACTCCTAGTGGCGCCAAAAGCAATTTTACCCTGGCGCTACTGCAACAGGCGCTAGTACATTCCTCCCTCTATAAATACAGAGCCTCCTCCAACGTGAAAGAGGTCCGCAAAATCAGTCTAAAAACACCAATATTCGATATACAGACCTTGAACACTCCCTAAACCCTAGCTTCCCTAGGTTTTCTAAACCCTAGCCACCATACACTAAGCCCTAGCCTTCTATACACTCATACACACCCCCATACACTTATACACTAGCCTCCAACCTTCCTTTGAAGACTTGAAGAGCTGCAATCTGAAGTTTGAAGATTGAAGATAACTTGTGAAGATTGAAGATGAAGATCAAGACAAAGATCGAAGACAAGCAAGGCGCGCAAAATAAACAAGACACAAGGTAGGCTTTCGTTTTACGTTTCTGCACTTCCCCCTCTCTCTTCTCTCTCCTAACCCACTTGGGTTTTCTCTATTTTAATCCCCCATCTCTTTCCCCCCCTTTCTTCGCATGCTTGAAACAAGGGGACTCCCAGTCCATGTGTAGGATTAGACTATTGGAGGGTCACCGTGTCGGGGGCTTTCCTTTAGGCTAACCGGAGACCACGTGGGTCCAGCCCCCTTGATTATGTGGTGAAGCCTTAACCTTGTATGTTCACGACCCCAAAATTGCATTGTGCATATCATGATCTTACATCTTCCAAAAGTTGTTTTCAAAGTCATTTTCAAAACCATTTTCAAACTCATTTTCAAAACTTGCATTAAACTTGTTTTCAAAATTGCATCAAAATCTCATTTTTAAAAACATGTTTTCAAAATCATAATCCTAGGGTGATTCTAGCCTTTCCATGGCTAGGGTTGCTTTAGGAAAGTGTTACATTAAAAGTGACTTTTATGGTCTATATTTTCAAATCTTATTGTTTTCAAAACCACTTTCTTAAAGTGGTTCTAACCTTCTTATGGTTAGAATCACTTTAGGAAAGTGAGATGTTTTTATACATTCCAAAACCTCTCTTTTCAAAAGTCTCTTTTCCTAAAAATCTCTTTTTCAACATACTTTTCTAAAACTCTCCTTTCCAAAGTTGTTTTCAAAAACTCCCTCCAAAAATCTATTTTTCAAAACTCCCTTTTTCAACTCTTTTCCCAAATACTCTCCCCAAAATCCACTTTCTAAAAACATTCTCTAAAATTTTTTCTAAAAACTCTCTCCAACAATTTTCAACCAAAAATGTTTCTAAAAACTCTCTTCCCAAAATCTTCCTTCTAGAAACTCCCCCCTAGGATTTTCCTTCTAAAAATCTTCATTTCCAAAAATGCACTTTCCAAAAAATTTTTTCCTTAGAGCCCGAGTCAAGCCCTAGAACTCACAATTAGGAAACCCTAATTTTCTTCCCAAAAACCTGGTTTTCAAACTTGCCTCAAAACCTAGGTTTCCAAAACCTCTTGTTTTCTACATCAAAACTGTACACATTTCTAAAACCTATTTTCTACGTCAAAACTATAGCCTTCCAAATCTAGGGTTTCTAAAACTTCCCTTTCCAAATCCTTGTCAAATCAAATCTTTCCGTTTAGGAAACTAGATCCCGTCCTCCGTTTTTGGAAACAAAATCAAACCTTTTCTTTTAGAAACCAAATCCAATCCTTTCCTAATTCAATTCCTTCCTAATTTCCTACCTTCCTAAACCATAAGTTTCCTAAACCTAAACTTTAAATCTTTCCTTAAATTTCAAAATCCAAATCTTTCTTAATTCAACTCCTCCCTAATCTTTTACCTTCCTAAATCTTAAGTTTACTAAAACTTTCAAATCTTTCCTTAAACATTAAACTTCCACATCTTTCCTAATTCTATCTCTTTTCAAATCTTAACTTTCCAAATCTAAGTTTTCAAATCTTTCCTAAACTCAAACTTGTCTTAATCTCAAGATTTTCTAAAACTCTAAAACTTTCTAAATCTTAAACTTTCCAAATTTCAAATCTTTCCAAATTCAATGTTTTCTAAATTTAAAACTTTCTTAAGTTAAATCTTCCCAAACCTCTAGTCCTTTCCAAAATTCTAAACTTCCCTAAACTTCAAATCTTTCCAAATCTAAAACTTTATAAACTCAAAACTTTCTTATTTTCAAAACCTTTCTTCTTTCAAAACTTTTCCTAATTTAAAACTTTCCTAAGTTGAAACTTTCTTAATTCAAAACTTTCCTAATTTTGAAATTTTCCTAATTTGAAAACTTTCCTAATTCAAAACTTTCTTAATTCGAAACTTTCCAAAAATAAAACTTTCCTAATTCGAAGCTTTCCTAAGTCGGACTTTTCCTAAATTCGAATCTTTCCTAAACCCAATCTTTCCAAATCTTTCCAAGTCAAATCCAATCTTTCTTAATCTCAAGTCCTTTCTAAATTCTCTCTTTTCCTAAGTCTAGGTTTCCTAAAATCAGTTTTCCAAAGTCAAGTCTTTTCAAATCTTCCAATCAAAATCTAATCTTTCAATTCCAAAATTTCAATTTTCAAATCTTTCAATCAAAGTTCAATATCTTCCAATTCCAATCCAAATTCCAATTTCAACTCTTTTCCAAATCAATTTCTTTTCAATCGGATTCTTGTCCGAACTACGACTGACCTGATTCCTCCAAAATGATACGTAGGCAACCCTCATGGGTGCGGTCTCCACAATTTCTTTCAAATTTCAAATTCCTCCATATTCTCCAAATCTCAAATTCCACAATCTTTCCAAATCTCCAATTTCTTTTCAAACTTCCAATTTCAAATTTCTATTTCCAAATCTCTATTTCTAATTTTTCAAACTTTCCAATTTCAAATCTATCCTTGCAAATCTTTCTTCTAAAATCAACTCAAATTCTTCTTTTCAAGTCTATTTCTAAATCAACTCTCTCTTCTTGCACTTGCATATCATGCATCATGTTTTTCTAAATATTGTTTTCTAAAGTGGATAGGATTGGATAGTTTGTTAGCTGAATACTCTCATAGGTGAATCTAGGGTAGATTGATATGTAGGTACCGAAAGGGCGGGGTAGGGTGATGGCTTAGTGCGTCTTCCCTACACATAACCAACCCCCGAACCTAGATCACTGATTTCAAAGATCAAAATGAGTTATTTTTCAAAAAAAGGGCTAAATGTTTTCCAAAGGTTGCTAAACAACCCGTTTTCTTAAAAACCCTCTCTTGAGGTGGTATTTTCAAAAACCTTTTTCTAAAAAACCCTAAGTGTAGTTTTTGGATTATGCTTAGTTTTTAGGTAACCTAACTCACCTGAATCAAGTTAGGTGGCGACTCCAAATCTTTTTTAAAAGCCCTTTATTTAAACCTAATTTTCAATTCAAACTTAGTCGCACTCATTCTTCTAGGAGGGTGAGTTCTAACAAGAGAGTACAACATTTTTTCCGCTTGTGTGGGTATTCCTCGAGTGCGAAAAATCTAGGCGCGACAGCTGGCGACTCTACTAGGGACACTTAGAGGGTTAGGCCGTAATCATGTCTCTTTACCCTTCACCCATGTAGAGTCTTCAATTAACTTGGTTCAATCCTATTCACTTTAAATCTTTAAAACTAAATTTTCAAAATTGTTTTCAAAAAACATGCATTTATTCATATTGTCTTGTATTATGTTTGTCATCCACATACTAACACTTGCATCTTTGTTTTGTAAGTGTGCTTTTTGCTTAAGTTTTATTAATTGCTATGTATGAATGTGATGAACAGGATGAATGGGAGTTGTTGGGCTCTTTCCTCCACTTTTAAAAATCATACATACACTACATGTACACTTGCATTCTGCATACTTGCATTATTACCCTGATATGTCCTTTCTAGTTAGAAATGGGGAACAGTATATTGGTTGTGGGCAAGATGCTGTGTTAGTTTCTTCGCCTACGGCCTCTTGATGGTTCCCCGACTCGGATCACCAACCAATCATGGCACCACCTCGGGGAGTGGGCTTAGGTTTGAAGATCCCAAGACCGAGCCTTTTTAAGATGCATTAGTCAACCCTCAACCTCATACTCATATAGACACCATGCATAGCCAAACCTCTGCCGGATTTAAGACACGAGCACCATTTTCAAAACCACGGAGGAAAGGGCGACTGCTCTTATTTTCATCTATACTTGTCTATCATGCTATTATATTGACTGTATTCATACTATTATAATGCCTGTCTAATTGCTTATGCATGCACGTTTAACTTGCTACTGCATTCTCTCTTCTTATACTCTTTGCATACCCATGTTCATGCATTCAATATTCCATGTCAAGACAAGAGTTCCAAGTAACTCAAGTTACTGCATTCTCATGTATATGATCAACCCATTGAGAGTGACACCAAAGTCACTCTCTCTTGCATTAAACCTACCTAAACCCTAAGGGTTCCCACGTAACCCTAAGGATTCATTGCATGCGTCCCAATCCCTCTATGCTCACAGAGATAGGATTGCCATGAAGACAAGGGGCAACCAATCAGCAAGGTCTCTCAACGACCTCCTCAACATCAAATCCAAGGAAGGCAAATCCGAAGACTCAAGAGTAGTTTAGGGTTTTTCTTTGTAAAAGTAGATAGGTGAAAGTCCAAAGGAAAATGTTCCCCCTCTCCCTATTAAAATGTATCTCAGTTTTTTTGTATCTTAAACCCAAAATTTAATGTACTTCTTTACTTTTATGAATGAATGCATGGATGGCTGAAGATTCCTACTCAACGGTAAGGTACCTGCATACAGGGGCAAACCCCCTATCTCCAAAAGTGAGCCAATACATCATGCTTAATCTCCCTCTCAAGACTTGTGATTTTTGTTTTTGTCTTTCTGTTTCTTCCTTTTATATATATATATATATATATATTTTACAGAAATCCTACTATAAAAGTCAACATTGCTCCCAAAAAAGAACAACGTCCACCTAGAAGCCCTATCACTACCCTACAAAGAACTCGACTAATGGCAGCCAACCTTGATGAGACCTCCCCTGTCACTCGCAAGGAGATTAATGAGATGAAAAGAAAAATAGATGAAATGTTCAAGCTGATGCAGGCAATGGTGTCCAAAGAGCCCACTTCAACAATGCCTGCAACCTTAGTGCCACCCAATCGACCACTTAGGCAGGGGCAGACCCGAATATTCAAAGAACAAGCGGAACTTAGAAAAAAGGATGATGAAACTGGAGACCATGATCCCTCTATCTCGCACAGAAATGACCAATGTGAAAAAAGAAGAAAAGTTAACCTCTTGCCAGAAGATCATTCCCCCACCACAACCTCAACTCCATGTTGCCATAGTACTCCACCCTCAAACTCCTACCAACCCCTCACAGAATGCGGATCAGACACGGATTGAAGTCGGGCATACTATTTCACAAGAGAAGGTAAAAAAGGAAAGTCAAAGCTTCACCCCGCCTGAATGCTCTGGAGATGTAGCTTATCGGCAGCTTTGTGAATCTGGGTGCCTAGTTATTGTACCTCCAAAGCCTATTCTTGATAAAGTGCTTGAATCTAAAGGTCATAACATCGGAAGTTGTTATACCCTGAAACGAAAGGTGCAAAGTCTCAGTGAATCCCAAGCAGCGAACCTGGCAGGAATTACTACCACAGCCTTCGACCCTTTGCCCTTTCAACCATTTACACTAGCAGCACCTAGGGGACCTACTTTTGAGTTGGTTTATGCATCATCGTATACTAGACCTAAAAGAGCAAGAAGGCGGAATCGACCCTTTACCCAATTGGCCAGCACCCAAACAGATGCTTACAATAATTTGCTGAAAGGTGGATACCTGCGCCCAATACCGGCTACACCACTGGTTAAACCTCTACCATCCTCTTTCAACTCAACACTCAGGTGCGCATATCACTCAAGTGGACTAGGCCATAACACAGAAAGTTACCAATCTCTGAAACATAAAATCCAAGATCTAATAAATGATAAGGTCATCGAAATCAAGGAGGTGAAACCAGTCCCTGCTAGTCCGCAACGCAATGACACCGTCAATACAATCATAGAGGAGGAAATCAACAGCAATACCGTCTTTGGCGGTTCCCCAAGCATCGCAGAAGATTTTGTCAATCTATGCTATGTTGTTTGAGGATGCGTCTGGCGAATGGAATACCAAGGAGATGGTCATAGTCCCAAAACCCTATTAGGGGCTCTTATCAGCAGGTTTACAAGAAAAGGGAGGTTTCCACAAAATTTCACTGTTTTCTTTTTCTCGTATATCTTCTTTAAGTAAAAATTGCATGGTATGTAATCATGTTTTAAAAATGAAAATGGATAGTTTCTAGTTTATCCCCTTTGTCTCACTCTTGTGGATAAATATTACTTTTAGGGATTCTTTTCCATTGTAAATGACTCGACTTGAAGGATGTGATAGCATGGGCAACACACTCAAAGGGGGTTAATACCCTTGAGAGACTGAGAGAGAGACTGAGAGATAGGAGGAAGGCAATCTCAACAAAGAAGTGTGAATTTTATTGAAGATGCGACACTTGCGTGATATCCTAGCTAAGCGATGGGCAACTGAGTACTCAAAATGATGAGGAGCCATTGTTCTATTTATCCCAAATAAACACTATCCTTTGCTCAGCCCACTAGAGCCGTCAGTGATCTCTTTTCAGATATCTCCAAACCTAAAACCATCCCCCACATTCGGGTAAGCACAGAATAGTTGATTCAGTAGAATATATAAGAGTTCACGAGCAGAAGCACACTATCTATAGGAACATTGTCTAAATTTTTTATAAAGGCTTTATGGACTAACCAATTTAATTTGAAGTGATGAAAGGTCATCATTTCTTCTACCATACACAAATAAATCCTTTTGTAAAGCCCACTTGAGCCGGTTACTTTCCTCAAGAAAACCGACCAGATGATCACCTCCCACACTGGGTTAAGGCAAAAGTCATAAGTAAGATGAGCAATGATGAAAGGGTTGAGTTCCAAGAAGATATAATGAGCAATGATGAAAAGAGGTGATTTCCAAGAAGATATAATGAGCAATGATGAAAGGGTTGATTTCCAAGAAGATGTAATGAACAATGATGAAAATGGTGATCTTCAAGAAATTATGGCGTCAAAGGCGTCTCTAAAGAAGATATTATGTTCGTGGGGATCTTCAAAAGAAGCTACTGTCATCCCAAAATATAAATGAAAAAGTTGACATCTCTAAAAGCTGACTTAGCAACAAATTTCTTGATGAAAAAAAAAAAAAATCTTAAATTAGAAGGCAGAAAGCGGTCCATAAGAACAACAAAAGTATGAAGGAAAGAAGAAAGCAGTGAATGGAACTTAAGTTGCCAAAGGTGATCATTGGTCTTTTAAAAACCCCACAAGCGATAATGTTTGAGCCTTTCTACCCTTTTCATTCATAAACCCCTTAACTAGGCCTACGTTACGGTCTAAATTGAAGTTCTCTCTGATCAAGGAAAATTGCTTAGTCCAAATAAGCTTGAACAATACCAAGACAAGTAGGGTGAGAAAGGAGAATTGGAAGAGAATGCAAGGGGCAATCTCATGCTCCAAGATGTGCTCAGATGGTTTCGGTTTAAACAACCCACTAAAAGAAGATATTTGAGCCTAAATATCCCTTTATTTCTTACAACCCCTAAACCCAACCTACATTACGGTCCTAAAAGAAGTCTTCTCAGATTAAGGGCTTAGCTGTTTATCGCTCTGCAAAAGGCATGCGAGTTGTCACTCGAGCCATGGTGGCATTTTGGAGATCTGAGCGAGAAAACCAAGTGAGATCAGAAAAACCCTAAATAGCAACCCTGTAGAAAGTAGGGATAGGATAGCAAACCAAAAGGTCAAGATCCCTAGAGAATGGTGCAAATGCTATCACACCCTGATATGAATAGGACAAAACTGAATGGGGCAGAATCTTGGAAAGGAACAGAATCCTGAGAGTATGGGCCCAAGGGGCAATCCTGGGGCTTTCTTTGTAAATAGTTTATACACATGTAATACTGATACATCCATGACATGTATAACCTGTACATCCATTTGGATTCTTGTGTAGTGTGTATCTATTCATGCATTCAACTGCACTCCTGTATGAACCTGTTCATTTGTAAGGAAATAGGTCGTGCATTTAATTCAATTCTGACATAAATCTGTGCATTTATCACAAAAAAAGAGAGGGGACATTGCATTCAATTCCATTCCTATATGTGCATGCATTCAATTCCACTTCTGCGTGAACCTACGCAGTCATAAAAAGTAGGACACGCATTCAATTATATTCTTATCTAAACTATGCGCATTCATAAAAAAGATCATGCATTTAATCCCATGTGCATTCATGAAAATATATATATATATATATATGACACGCGTTCACCCTTTACCAGGGCATTTTTAAATTATTTTTGTACAAAACTCACCATATGTCTTTCTTTCTCTCCCAAATAGGAAATAAGGAACAAGGTAAAGTACAAAAAGGAGCTAAAGCCACCCCTCAAATATCTCTAGTACCGGCTCACACGTCAAAAAGCTCAGATTTCCATGACCAACAAGAAACAGAGAATGGGGTAATGGCCCACCCTTGACCTCCCCAATCAAATGGCTTCGAAAGAGGGGTAGTGAATAAGTGGCCGATCACCCAAAGCTGGAGTAATGAAGCATATCCCCGAAAATGAGCATTGACCCCCGGCTGGAGTTTGATAAGGCTCACGAAGTTCTCTCCTATGACCATAGGAGTATAGGAGTGTCCCTCACGGGTCTTGACAAGCAGTGCATATAACCGACAATCGACCGAGTCATCCCGCTCAGCGGAAACATCAACAAGTTCAGGAGAAGCAGAGCTAGGGTTACCATAGAGAAATGGACCAATCTTGAGGAGTATACCAGTCCCTTATCTGTCGCAAACTCAAAATGAGAGAAACAGGAACTTCACCGGGACATGAGGAAACTGGGGCAGCAGATCAGAAGAAAATGCCGCACAACAGAGCCCAAGATGAGAAGAGACAATCGCGACGCAGCCATTAAGAAAGTAGGTCCCATAATGTCAGTTGAACCATCTCAAAGACCTAGGAGGAAGCCATACTCATGGAGAGTAGGGGCAAGCTCACATCCCCCAAGAAAGACGGGTCAGGTGGCCAAAAGGGAACCATTGCCAGAAAACAAGTTGCGCTAATAAGAGAGAAGCCATGCAACCAAAGAACCGGTGAAAAATGTCTTGCTTACCTAGAGGATATTCATCATACCAAATCCACAGTCGACTCAAAATAGCATCGGCCATCCTAAAGGTCAAAAGGTGGGAACCTTCAACATCCATTTTCTCTTCAAAGGCTGGCTTGACTAAAAGGAAGGGGTCGACTGGAGATCTACTCCCCTCTCCTACTCTGGCTAGAAGATGCTCAATTGGTAGAGTGTTAACTACCTCTAGAGTGGTTGGAGCTGCCGACAGAATCTGTTTGGTCCACCTTCCCGAAGTAGTGTCTCCCATCGGAACCGTCATTGCCCGCGTATGCCATCCTCAAAGGTGAGTCAAGGTGAGAGGTATTCATACATGGTATATACAGTTCAAAAGATAAGAAATAAAAGCAAGGAAAAAATTAATAATGATAATATCCAAAGATAAATATAAATGAAAATGAATGACATAACTTTCATATAAATTCTACTCAAACCAACTTAAAGGGTTTCTTAAACTTTTTATTCAAAGTTTCTTTTATAAATCAACTCTCAAAGGTTCCTTAAAAATTTCTCAAAAAGTTTCTTAACTTCTTCCCTTCAAAAGTTCTTTTTCAAAAATCAGTTTCCCAATGGTTTCCTATTATTGTCCTCCAAAGGTTTTCAAAAAAATTCGTTTTTCTAAAAGTTCCTTTCCAAAATCAATTTTCAAAAGGTTTTCTGATTCTCTTTTCCAAAAGTTCATCTTCAAATCACTTCTTAAAATCAAATTCTACTTCGAAAATCAGGGTCAAAATTCATTTTCAAAATTAGATCTCAAATTTTTTCAATCCACCTCCAAGTTTTTCTAATTCAGTACTTCAAGAAAATCCCTCTTCCAATCAAGTTTAAGATTCCCCCCAAACTTTTCTTTCAAAAAGAGCCTTAGACAAAATAAATCCTTAAAAATTGTCAAGGTTTCACTCCAAAATTTCTTCCTTCCAAAATTTCTATCAAGTTCCAAAGTTTTCCATCCTACATCCTTGTCAATCTCAAAAATTTTCAAATCCGAAAGAGTTCTTAAATTCTTACCTCCAAAATGTCTCCTAAAATGCTATTCTCCAAAATCTTTCCAAGTTTTCTGTACAGCAAGATTTCAAAACTCAAGTCTTAGATCAAAGTGAATTCCCTACACATTCTGGGCAGCTTTGCCCTTTTTCCTGCCAAAACTCGTTTTCAAAGGCCCTTTTTGGCCTAATATCCATTTTCGACCCTCGTTGTCGAAAAATTCCTAATGTCCGTCCCTCCGACTGCCTCGCGGTCAACATAGGACTCTTACCTTTATCGTTTTCTGTCTTTGACAAGCAAAGATAGAAAAAGAGAGGCAGCAGTAAGCACCCCATTTTTGACCGCGAGGCAGTCTACACTCCGTCCAGACTTGTGTTCAAGCCATTGTGGGTATATTCCAATCGAAACCAACTTTCTAAGTCCAAATCCCGTCTGTCCAACGTTTTGCAGGCCCACCAAGCCCAAATAGAGGCAAAATGACCAAAATGCCCTTAGGGGCATTGTCCTTTCTCATTCCAACCCCTCTCTCGAGACAATTGATTCCTCGAGACGGTAAATCTACTCCAAATCAGGCATGTCTTTCCGAAGACGATAAGACCCCTTTTCCAATCCCTCTCTCAAAACAATTTATTCTTCAAGACGGTTCCAAATCAGGAACATCTTTTCGGAGATGGTAAGACCCCTTTTCCAATTCCTCTCTCGAGACAGTTTATTCCTCAAGATGATTTCAAATCAGACACGTCTTTCTGAAGATGGTAAGTCCCTTTTCTAGCCCCTCTCTAGAGACAGTTTATTCCTCAATACGGCTCCAAATCAGGCACGTCTTTTCAGAGACGGTAAGACCCCTTTCCAAACCCTCTCTCGAGACAGTTTATTCCTCGAGACGGTCCGAGTAGCTGAAATACTTGCAAACATCACAGCCGTCGGAGTAATGGAAATACTCGTAAATAGGTCGATATAGGGAATTGCCAACAAACTCCTGTGTCACAAAGACTGCCGTCAGAGTGGCGGAAGCACTCAAAACCTAGGTCAACACCGGTGTCTGCTAGTCCACTTCGGTGAAAAATGACCAAACTGCTCCTTGTGCCTATTATGAGACTTTTTGGTCAAGATGACCATTTTGCCCCTAGGCATCCGAACACCCCGAGAACCACACCAGCTCTAGGTATCAAACTGGTAACCTCCTAAGAATACTTCTTATAGTATTCTCAACCTTCATCTACCTTTCCGGAATATTCCGAGTCAGTTCCGACCAACCCGGCACAAAATGACCGTTTTGCCCCTAGTGGGCCGGTCTCCTTTTCCGTCCACACCGGCTCTGGGTATCAAACCGGTAACCTCCCGAGAATGCTTTTATAGTACTCTTAACCTTCCTTTATCTTTCCGGACCATTCCGAGTCAGTTCCGACAAACCCGATGCGAAATAACCGTTTTACCCCTAGTGGTTCGGTCACCTTTTCCGACCACACCGGCTCTGGGTATCAAACCGACAACCTTTGGGAACATTCTGAATAATGTTTCCAAATCTCGAGTCTTCTTCCGGGACAGTCCGAGTCCATCCCGGCAGCTTCCCGATCCGATTGATCGTTTTGCCCCTAAAGACCCAGTCAATTCTTCTGACACATCCTATCCTCACTTGTCAAGTCAAATACCTCCGGGACACTATTTTAAGTGTTCCTGCTCTTTTTCGGCCTTCCGGGTCATTCCCGACTTATTCAAATCATTCATGGACTTTCCGGAGTCACTTCTAGTGAAGCTAGGCTAAAAATTGCATGGTAGTCACTAGTACAGGCGCCCAAATCTAGTCAAAGATACGTCACTTGCCGATCTAAATACTTTCCTATACTAGTGGCACCAAGAGCAATTTTGCCCTAGAGCCACTATAACAGGCGCCAGTACATTCCTCCCTCTATAAATACAGAGCCTTCTCCAACGTGAAAGAGGTCCACAAACTCAGTTTAAGAACACCAATATTCGATATACAAACCTCGAACACTCCTTAAACCCTAGCTTCCCTAGGTTTTCTAAACCCTAGCCACCATACACTAAGCCCTAGCCTTCTATATACTCATACACACCCCCATACACTTATACACAAGCCTCCAACCTTCCTTTGAAGACTTGAAAAGCTGCAATCTGAAGTTTGAAGATTGAAGACAACTCGTGAAGATTGAAGACGAAGATCAAGACGAAGATTGAAGACAAGCAAGGCGCGCAAAATAAACAAGACACAAGGTAGACTTTCGTTTTACGTTTCTGCACTTCCCCCTCTCTCTTCTCTCTCCTAACCCACTTGGGTTTTCTCTATTTTAATCCCCCATCTCTTTCCCCCCCTTTCTTTGTATGCTCGAAACAAGGGGACTCCCGGTCCATGTGTAGGATTAGACTATTGGAGGGTCACCGTGTCGGGGGCTTTCCTTTAGGCTAACCGAGGGCCACGTGGGTCCGGCCCCCTTGATTATGTAGTGAAGCCTTAACCTTGTATATTCACGACCCCAAAATTGCATTGTGCATATCATGATCTTGCATCTTCCAAAAGTTGTTTTCAAAGTTATTTTCAAAATCGTTTTCAAACTCATTTTCAAAACTTGTATTAAACTTGTGTTCAAAATTGCATCAAAATCTCCTTTTTAAAAACATGTTTTCAAAATCACAATCTTAAGGTGATTCTAGCCTTTCCATGGCTAGGGTTGCTTTAGAAAAGTGTTACATTAAAAGTGACTTTTATGGTCCATATTTTCAAATCTTATTGTTTTCAAAACCACTTTCTTAAAGTGGTTCTAACCTTCTTATGGTTAGAATCGCTTTAGGAAAGTGAGATGTTTTTATACCTTCTAAAAACTCTCTTTTCAAAAGTCTCTTTTCCTAAAAATCTCTTTTTCAACATACTTTTCTAAAACTCTCCTTTCCAAAGTTGTTTTCAAAAACTCCCTCCAAAAATCTATTTTTCAAAACCCCCTTTTTCAACTCCTTTCCAAAATACTCTCCCCAAAATCCACTTTCTAAAAACGTTCTCTAAAATTTTTTTCAAAAAACTCTCTCCAACAATTTTCAACTAAATTTTTTTCTAAAAACTCTCTTCCCAAAATCTTCCTTCTAGAAACTCGCCACTAGGATTTTCCTTCTAAAATTCTTCGTTTTCAAAAACGCACTTTCCAAAAAACTCTTTCCTTAGAGTCCAAGTCAAGCCTTAGAACTCACGATTAGGAAACCCTAATTTTCTTCCCAAAAACCTGGTTTTCAAACTTGCCTCAAAACCTAGGTTTCCAAAACCTCTTGTTTTCTATATCAAAACTATACACATTTCCAAAAACCTATTTTCTATGTCAAAACTATAGCCTTCCAAATCTAGGGTTTCTAAAACTTCCCTTTCCAAATCCTTGTCAAATCAAATCTTCCAGTTTAGGAAACTAGATCCCATCTTCCGTTTTTGAAAACAAAATCAAACCTTTTCTTTTAGAAACCAAATCCAAACCTTTTCTAATTCAACTCCTTCCTAATTTCCTACTTTCTTAAATCATAAGTTTCGTAAACCTAAACTTTAAATCTTTCCTTAAATTTCAAAATCCAAATCTTTCCTAATTCGACTCCTTAATTTTTTACCTTCCTAAATCTTAAGTTTCCTAAAACTTTCAAATCTTTCCTTAAACATTAAACTTCCGCATCTTTCCTAATTCTATCCCTTTTCAAATCTTAACTTTTCAAATCTAAGTTTTCAAATCTTTCCTAAACTCAAACCTTTCTTAATCTCAAGATTTTCTAAAACTCTAAAATTTTCTAAATCTTAAACTTTCCAAATTTCAAATCTTTCCAAATTCAATGTTTTCTAAATTTAAAACTTTCTTAAGTTAAATCTTCCTAAACCTCTAGTCCTTTCCAAAATTCTAAACTTCCCTAAATTTCAAATCTTTCCAAATCTAAAACTTTATAAACTCAAAACTTTCTTATTTTCAAAACCTTTCCTTTTTCAAAACTTTTCCTAATTTAAAACTTTCCTAAGTTGAAACTTTCTTAATTCAAAACTTTTCTAATTTTGAAACTTTCCTAATTTGAAAACTTTCCTAATTCAAAACTTTCTTAATTCGAAACTTTCCAAAAATAAAACTTTCCTAATTCAAAGCTTTCCTAAGTTGGACTTTTCCTAAATTCGAATTTTTCCTAAACCCAATCTTTCTAAATCTTTCCAAGTCAAATCCAATCTTTCTTAATCTCAAGTCCTTTCTAAATTCTCTCTTTTCCTAAGTCTAGGTTTCCTAAAGTCAGTTTTCCAAAGTCAAGTCTTTTCAAATCTTCCAATCAAAATCTAATTTTTTCAATTTCAAAATTTCAATTTTCAAATCTTTCAATCAAAGTTCAATATCTTCCAATTCCAATCCAAATTCCAATTTTCTTAGAGTCCAAGTTAAATCCTAGATGCCATGGTTAGGAAACCCTAGTTCTCTTTCCTAGAACATGACTTCTTCTTTTTCACATCAAATCATAGTTTTTCGAATTCAAGATTTTCAAACATCAACTTTTCCAATTTCATGTCAAATCCAATCTTCTAATTAAGAAACTAAATCTAATCTTCTACTTTAGGAAGTAGAAATCAAATATTTCTTAATTCAAACTTTTCCTAATTCTAATCTTCCCTAATTTCAAACCTTTCCAAATCTCATCTTTCTTAAATTCAAATTTTCAAATCCTTCCAAAGTTCAAATCCTTCTAAATTCAAAATTTTCTTAAATTGAAATCTTTCCAAATTCAAATCTTTTCTTAAAAGAAAACTTTTCTAAAATGAAGTTTTCCTATTTTGAAACTTTTCTAAATTCAAAGTTTTCAAAATCCAATCTTTCCTAAACCTTAAATTTCTAAATTCTTTTAAATCAAATAATCAAAAGCCAAATCTTTACAAATCTTTCCTAAGTCAAGTGTTTCTAAATCCAATCAAATCCTTTCCAATCTTTTCTAAGTTTCATCTTTCTTAACTCTAAATTTTCTAAACTCAAACTTTCCTTGATCAAACCTTTCAAATCTAAATCAAATCTTTCTAATTCAAGTCCATGTTTTAATCCTAGGTTACCTAAACCCTAGGATGCCTAAACACTAGTTCAACCCTAATCCTAAGTTAGGAAGCTCTAAATCATTTCTAAAACTCCTTTCTAAACTAAGATGGTTTTCTAATTTCAATCTAAGTCAAAAAGTTTTCAAAACTCAACTCCTTTCCTAAATCAAGTCCAAGTTTTCTGTCAAGGTTCAAACCCCCTTTTTCAAGTTCAATTCTAAGTTTAGGTTCAACTTCAATTTCCAATCATCTATTCCAAGTTCAAATCAAACATTTTCAAATCAAATCTTTGGAAGTTAGAATTTTCAAAATCTCAAAATGACTATTTTCAATCGAACTCTTGTTCGAATTGTGACTGACCTGATTCCCAACAAAGGGATACATAAGCAACCCTCATGGGTGCGGTCACAACCTTTTTCAAATTTTCAATTTCATAACTTTTTTAAGTTTCCAATTCTCATAACCTTTTTCAAATTTCCAATTCTATAATCTATTTCAAATTTCTAATTCTAAAATCTATTTTCAAATCTCCAATTCTATAATCTATTTACAAAACTTTCTTTCCAATTTCAAATAAAGTCTTTTCAAATTTATTTTCAAAATTAAATCTTTCTTTCGCATCTATTTTCTAAATCAAATATTTCTCTTGCACTTACATGTCGTGCATCATATATTTTTTTTCTAAGGTGGATAGTATTGGACATTTATTAATAAAAAATTCTAAATGAGTGAACCTAGGGTAAATAGAAATGTAGGTACTACAAGAGTGGGGTAGGGTGATAGCTTAGTGCGTCTTCCCTACAAGTAACCAACCTACGAACTTAGAATCACTGTTTTCAAATACCAAAATGGAGTTATTTTCAAAAAGGGCTTAAATCTTTCCAAAGGTTGCCAAACAACCTCTTTTCTTAAAAACCCTCTCTCAAGGAAGTTTTTCAAAACCTTTTCAAAAACCCTAAGTTTAATCTTCGGATTGCACTTAGTTTTAGGTGACCTAACTCACCTTAATCAAGTTAGGTGGCGACTCTAACTTTTTTGAAAAACTCTTAATCAAATCAAATTTTAATTTAAACCTAGTTGCACTCGTCCTTCTAGGAGGATGAATTCTAACCAGACAGTATCGTGTTTTTCCCACTTGTATGTATTTTCCTTGAGTGCAAAAGGGCGCGATAGCTGGCAACTCTGCTGGGGATGCTTAGAGAGTTAGGTCATTGTTGTGTCTCTTCATCCTCACTCATCTGGATTCTTCGATTAATTTGTCCAATTCTATCCACTTTAAATTTTCAAAATCAAACTTTTCAAAGCTGTTTTCAAAAACATGTCATAGCATGCATTCAATTACATTTAATCATTCTATCTTGCATTAAGTTTGTCATTAAAGTACTGACTTTTTGCATCTTTATTTTTGTAGGTGGACATTTGTTCACATTTTGTTTTATGTCATATTAACTGCCATGTATGTCATGAATGTATGAATGAAATGAACAGGATGGATGGGTGTTGTTGGGCCCTTTCCTTTGCTTTTCAAAATTTCACACACACACACACACACACACACACACACACACACACACACACACACACACACACTGTATGTGCACAAGCATTTGCATACTTGTATTCTTTACCTGATTATGTCCCTTCTAGTTAGAAGGAGAACAGTATATTAGTTATGGGCAAGGTCAGTTTCTTAGCCTACAGCCTCTTGATGGTTCCCCCACTCGGATCACCAACCAATAATGGCACCACCTCGGGGAGTGGGCCTAGGTTTGAAGATCTGGGAACCAAGCCTTCTTAGGAAGCATTAGTAAACCCTCAACCTCATGCTCATGTAGAAACCATGCATAGCCGAACCTCTACCAGATTTAAGACATGCACATCGATTTCAAAACCATGGAAGAAAGGGCAACTGTTTTACCTTCGTTTAAGCTTGCCTATTCCTGTTGTTATAATGCCTGTATAACTGGTCATGCATCCATGTTTACTTTACAATTGCATTATCTCTCTCTCTACTCTATGCATCCATATTCATGCATTCAATATTCGATGTCAAGATAAGAGTTTCAAAGTAACTCAAGTCACTGCATCTTTATGCATATGATCAGCCTAAAAAGAGTGACACCAAGTTCACTTTCCCTTGCATTAAGCCTACTAAAACCCTAAGTGTTCTCTTGTAACCTTAAGGACTCATTGCATGCATTTCAAGTTGTCGCGCCCTAGTTTTTGGGTGTCTAAGGTCCTTTTGGCTCGAAGACCAAAAGCACGGAACTCTGTCACTAGAACCCGTCCTCCTAGAATGATAAGTGCGACTAGGTTGGAATTGAAGATTGGTTTGATTAAGGGCTTCGTAGAAAAATAGGAGTCGCCACCTAACTTGATTAAGGTGAGTTAGGGCACCCAAAACTAAGTGTTAATCCGAAGATTAAACCTAGGGTTTTTTGAAAAGATTTTTGAAAATTCCCTTAAGAGAGGGTTTTTAAGAAAATAGGTTGTTTGGCAACCTTTGGAAATATTTAAGCCCTTTTGGAAAATAACTCCATTATGGTCATTTGAAAAACAGAAATCTATGGTCCGATGGTTAGTTGCGTGTAGGGAAGATATCCTAAGATCATCACCCTACCCCGCCCTTTTGATACCTACATATCTAATCACCCTTTTATTCATTCACTAGAATAACCGGTTACCATAGTCCACTTAATATCCTCTTTTAGATTTTTGAAAATAGGGTTTAGTCATCACTTTTCGGATGAATGATGCATGTTGCATGTTTTGGAAGAAGTTTGAAAGCATGGCAGTTCTAAAGGGTTTGAGATAGAAACCTTGAATTGATAGGAACTTTTGAAAAAGGGACTGGAGTTGAAATCGAAGTTATGACCGCACCATTTTAGCCTGCGTACGTATCTCATTTGGTGAGAATCAGGTCAATCGTAGTTCGGGCAAAAGCCCAATGGAAAATAGGCACATTAGGGCCTTTGGATTAAAGACACTTTGAGGTCTTTGGGAAAGTTGAAGACATTTTGTAGTTTTAAAAAAGTTTGAAGACGCTTTGTGATATTTGGAAAAAGAGAACTTAGAGAGTTTTGATTTGAAATCGGGTAGTGGAATGTTTAGAAATGGGACTTTGGATCCTTTGAACGGGGGTTTTGAAATGTATGTAGAACAACTCATGAGAGTTTTGGAAATGGTTTAAGATAACTCAAGGGAGTTTTGAAAATGTCTTGAAGTCTTGTTTGGAAACTTAGGAGGTAAGATTTTGGAATGTTAAAAAGTTTTCGAAAATGGTTTTTGAATGTGCCTAGGACTTTGGAATTCTAATATGGACAACCTTGGAGGTTGTTCTTGATATATCACCTTCCCTTGAAATTCTTAATCGTGAGAAGGATAGGGACACCTTAGGGTTGTGAATTCTTGCAAGCATTTTTTTTTAAACATAGAGTGTAGGAGTGTTTAGAAAGGTTGTGGAGTTGGGTTTTGAAATCTCAAGAGTATACGAGGTTTTGAAAGAATGGGTTATGAGAATAGCTTTAAATA
Source organism: Euryodendron excelsum (assembly GCA_033060915.1). Taxonomy (NCBI): domain Eukaryota; kingdom Viridiplantae; phylum Streptophyta; class Magnoliopsida; order Ericales; family Pentaphylacaceae; genus Euryodendron; species Euryodendron excelsum. The sequence continues at coordinate 5,545,837 of CM065391.1, read as the reverse complement.
GGGAGAATCTTTAAAAGGGATCCATGAGTTAGAACCTTGAAGTACACTAACCTAAGTTGGGTAGGTCCAAGGTTAGGGGTGACCTAAGGTTAACTAACTCGAGTTAACCTAGGGTTAAAGTGACATTGGGTTAACTAACTTGGGTTTGGTTAACCTAGGGTTGGACAACTAGGGTTAAGTTGACCTAGGGTTGGACAACTAAGGTCAAGTTGACCTAGGGTTGGACAACTAGGGGCAAGTTAACCTAGGGTTAGACAACTAGGGGCAAGTTAACCTAGGGTTGAATAACTAGGGTCAAGTTAACCTAGGGTTGGACAACTAGGGTCAAGTTAACCCAAGGTTGAATAACTAGGGTCAAGTTAACCTAGGGTTGGACAACTAGAGTCAAGTTAACCTAGGGTTAGACAACTAGGGTCAAGTTAACCTAGAGTTAGGCAACTAGGGTCAAGTTAACCTAGGGTTGAATAACTAGGGTCAAGTTAACCTAGGGTTAAATTGAAAGATGATGTTGAAATGTTGTTTAATGCACTTTTGGAAAGAGTTTTGAAAAACAAAACATGTTATGCAATAAACTTTGGTAGGGCATCTTTTTTAAGATCATTTCTATGAAAATTTTGATTCTAGCCAAGAGTATGGTTTGTATGGGTGGTGCTTGGAGACCATTCCAAGGAAAGCTCCCTCATGGCCGTTAGAACCATTATTTTGGCAAGAGTGCAAGAGCTCAAAAATCAACATGATAACAACTTTTTGAAGCACCATTTTAATGCAAAGATGGAGAGAATGAATTTTGAAAACGATCTTTGGAAAAGGATTTTGAAAACCATTTTCCAAGGAGACCATTCCATCAAGAGAGAGTTCCTATGGCCAAACAAAAGGGAGACCACTCAAGAGAGGGCTCCATGGGGCCATTTCAACCACTAAACTTAAAAGAATGGAAACCTTAGAATTTGGAGAGCTTGAAAACAATTCTTACGCAAGTCAAAATGCCATGATGCCAAATAGAGAGTTAGGAGTTAGTAGGGGATCTTCTAGGGCATGTTTTCTAAGGTCCCATCCTAAACTTCAAGAAGCCAACTCTTGGAACTATTTTTGAAAGAAATATAGAGCTTGGAAATGGTATGGAACTAAGAGTAATGTAAGCATTGTAGAACATGGTAGTAAGCGTAAAAATGAAACCAAGCACACAAGATATGATCAAAATAGTAATATGCAAGGGGTTATGATCACATACAAGGCTTTTAGGCTACACCACATAAACAAGGGGTTCCTAGGCCATACCATCTTAAAGTAGGCTAGTGAGAGATCCCCCTACATGGTGGCTCTCTTGCTTTCCTCTAGGCATGATCTAAGAGCCCTCTTGGCTCAAGCATGCAAGAATGTGGGGTTGAAAATGGGGATTAAAATAAAGAATAGCCTAAGCAAGCTAGGAGGGAGAAGAGAAGAGTGGGAGAAGACAAAAATGTAAAAAGGATACCACCTTTTGCCTTCAACACACTTATAGTCTTCAATGGAGGTCTTGATTGGAGCTTGAATGACTTCAAGAAGGCTTGAAGGGCTAGAATGGAGTGTTTAATGGTGTATGACGCTAAGTAAGTGAAGTGTATGGCCTTTAGGGTGGTGAAATCTAGCCTAAGTGTTGGAGGGGTGGAGTGTGTATAGAGATTCGAAGTTCTAGAGCAGTTTCAGCAAAGTTTCGCATCAATTTCGGAGTTGAAATATGCAAAGGGAGATCTGGTATTTATAGGCAACTTGAAACAAGCTTGGTGCATGTGCTACATGCGCCTGGCCAAATTTTGCCCTGGCTCATGTAGCACATGCGGAGGTACTGTTCCATTGCCAGAATGACACGTGACACCCTGTGTACTGGTTAAATCTCGACCGTTGATCGAAATTTAATCGATCTGATCAAAATTTGAGAGCATGTAGCATACGCTCCATCACCAGGAAGGTTCGTTTAAACTTTGTCTCGATAATTAAGCCAACCGGGAAGGTTTCGGGAAAATCAGCCGCACTTGGGATGTTCTCCTAGGGTTTCTCGCGAACTTTTATGTTTTCGAGAAGTGCAAATGGTGTTCGAAAGTGTGAGATACTGTCTCGGGAAATGTGGATAAAATGACATTTTTGCGGAGCATCTGTGATACGCTCTGTGGGGGTTCAAAAGTAGCTATTTTCATGTTTCATGATCAAAGCTTTCGGAAAGTACTCTGAAAGTACCTTCGAAAATTCCCTAACTTACGCATTTCTCAAGTTGTTTGACGATGCATTTCAATTAGGGAATTGGAGAAAAATTCAACCTTGGCGGAGTGTTTGCGAGACGCTCCAGGGGTTGCTGAAAGTCGCATTGTTCGAGCCATAAGATGGGGGGTTTGGGAAGCAACCTATCCGATCGAGCTAAATCGATGGAAAGACCTGTGAGCGAGCTTTAAGGAATTCCCTGATTTAAGCATTTCTCAAGTCATTTGACGGTGCGTTTTAACTAGGGAATCGGTAGAAGAAACAATTTAGGCGGAGTGTCTGCAAGACGCTCCAGGAAACTTTTATCGAGTCGTGAGTGTTTAGTGTCATAGGGTCCTCCACAGGTTAAACAAAAGTGTATGGCGAGACCTTTTATTCGAAACCCTAAGACCGGTGTTGTTTCGACACGCGTTTGGATTGTTAGGGGCAAAATGGTCATTTTGATCAGGTTTGGCTAAAAATGGTCAGGAATGGTTTGGCGTGCTGTGTTAAGCGTGCCGGGTCATTCAGGGATGGTTTTGGGAGGGTCTTTCACCGTTCGGCTGGATTTGTGCAGTGCTGGGATGTTTAGGGGCAAAACGGTCATTTTAACCGGAGTTAACCGAAGCAGGACCCGAATCGAACCAGAAGGAGTGTGGAGTACGCCTAACAGTTTAGTAACATTTTGGAAGGGTGGACTTACCATTTTAAGGAATTTTGAACTTTCCCAAAACGTGCCTAGAGGCCCAAGGGGCAGATTTGGTCATTTTTTACCGAGTCGGACTAGTAGGCGCCGGTGTTGACCTAGGTGTTGGTTTCCGAGACCGTTCGGTCTCGAAAAACTACCTGTGCAGTGTTGGTCCCTAAGAACACCTAGTCTTGAAGACCTACCTGTAGGTCTCGAAAAACTACCTGTGCAGTGTTGGTCCCTAAGAATGCCTGGTTTTAGAGAGCTACCTGTAGGGTGGTGTTGGTTCTTGGGAACACCTAGTCTCAGAAAATTACCTATGAGGGTGGTGTTGGTCTCTGAGAACGCCTGGTCTTAGAGAACTACCAAATGACGGACATTCTACATTGGCTGGCTAGCAGGCGCCAGAAGTGAACCGTCTGGAATTTGATAAGGTGTTGGTCCCCGAGATCGCCCGATCTCAAGAAGCTACCTGGACGACGTTGGTTTTCGAAATCGCCCGATCTGGAAAGCTGCCTGGAATGATGGTGCTTATGGCTCTAGCAGGGCTTTGTAGGCTTGAGAAGCGACCAGTTAACTAGATTGGAGATTGAAAGGCTCATCTTGAGCTTACATGTGTTGCGGTGTTTGTAAACTGAAACCAGTCGGGCCGAAGATTGCCTAGCGGACAAAAATGGGGTGCTTACACAAGTCATTCCATAAGAGGGGCGCCAATCCCTTTATGCTCACGAATATAGGGTTGCTAAGAAGATAATGGGCAATTAAACAAGGTCTCTCAAAGACCTCCTCGACATCAAACTCAAAGAAGGCGAATCTGAAGACTCAAGAGTAGTTTAAGATCACAAATGTAAAAGTAGATAGTGGAAGTCCCAATGAGATTGTTCCATCTCCCCCTATTAAAATGTACTTAAATTCCGTTGTATTCTAAACTCAAAGTTCAATGTACTTCTTTGTTTTTCCTGAATGAATGAATATATGTTCTCACTCAAATAGTAAGGTATCTGCATACAGGGGCAAACCCCCTATCTTCAAAAAGTGAGCCAAATCCATCATATTTAGTCTCCCTCTCAAGAAGGGACACCCCTAAGACATGTATTGCATAAAGCTTGCCAAATATCAAAAGCTAATATGTGGCTTGTGTTCTTGTTTTTCTTTTCTTCTTTTTCCTTCACAAAGATTACACCTAGGCATAGACCTCAATGGAACCACTCAATGAGTCACCAAGTTTGATCCTCGAGCAAAGCCAAGCCCAGATATTAGAAGAAGTAAGAGGACTTGGGAAAAGAATGACCAAAATAAAAGCAATGCTCTCCTTACTCCGATCCTATGCAGGTATGACAACCAATGAGCAGGCAGAGGCTCCTCAAGATCAAATCTATGAGGGGCATGCTATCTTACAAAAAGGAACCAAGGGAGAAGACTAAGATTACATTCCATTGGACTGCCAACATCTTCACCAAGCTAACCACTTTGTTCTGACACCTCCCAGGCTTGTCTTCAACCAAGTGCCCCAATCATATAATCTATCGGGTGAATCCTATTCTAACTCACCTAGCCATGATATAGAAAATGGTCCCACTTTGAAACACAAAACCCAAAACGTCCTTGATCTCCAAGCCATCAACCCTGCTAGTATCACGCCAGAAATGGACCCCCGGCCTTCAAAAATATCTAGGACACCCTTCCGACCTAAAATGGAAGTTGGGAAAAATCAAGGTTTCCCTAAACTTGCTTGCACACAAACCACAGCCTATTACAACCTTTTAGCAGCAGGATACTTGAAACCTATACTGTCTCGACCTCTACCCAATCCTTTACCACCTAACTTCAACCCAACAATTTGTGAATACCACTCGGGAGGGCAAGGGCATGACACTGAAAGCTACCTCACCCTCAAGCACAAAATTCAAGACCTAATAGACAACAAAACCATCAACATATGACCGGTAAACCCTACTCCTACCCCTGATATAATTACAAATCCTCTGTCGAACCACACCATTAACCTGATACTGGAGGAAATAGGAGATGATGATAGGGTGGAAGAGACCATGATCGAAAATTATGATGAGGATTGGGAGACTGATGAAGAGAGTGAGTGGGAGGAGAAATTCCCACCATGCCCGATCTATCTCTATAAACCTAATGAAGTGCCAGATTTGTCAGACTGGTCTGTTGAGAAGCCCACACTTGCAAAGGAAGACCCTACCAAAGACATGACCACTAATGGTTGGGGTGATGAGTTTCTACACCCTAGGTATGTCACGACGGAGCGCCACCTATTGGAAAACCCTTAGCCCGCAATTAAGTTCAACTATGAGGACATGGGCTGGGAACTGAATGAGCCAAAAGCACAGTTAAAGCCATTCGAGCTGGAACGAGGCGAGCTCGCCACCTTGTTTATGGAAGACCTTGAAAAGGCCACGAAGGACAACAAGGAGGTCAATGAGGCTGACAACTGCACCGCTACTGTCAACACACTCGAAACCCTAGAAGAAGTCTTTACCTGCCTTGCCTTGGCCGGAGATTACAATCATGGATATAATGTCAAAAATGTGGACATCGTCCTAAAGCCCTACTAAAGGGGGTTCTCTTCAAAAAGCATACAAGAGAGGGGTGTTTCTACACAGTTTCTTTCTATCCCCTTTTATACTTTGTCTTTAATTTTATATTTACATTTCTATTGAACTCTATGTTTGCACTTCATTAAAATAATAAAATGTTAGTTTCGTTTAAATTACTGTTATCTTATATTTTTCTTGTGAATGGTGAATGCTTTCTACGCAAGGGGCATGGTCTATGGAAGACTTGACTTGAAGGGCATGATAGCATAAGTTAACCACTCGTTGAAGGATCAACTTTTCAAAAAGAGAGAGGATGAGGATGAGTGAGAAAACTACCCAAAAGCAGCACTTGCAAGACACAGAAGCTATGTGGCCAAACTAGCAAAGGGAAGAGGAGTCATCTTTCACTTTCCCATAAAAACAAAAGTGCATATCCCTTTGCTTAGCCCACTAGTGCCTCGCGGAAAGCGAAAATTTCTTGTCAAACCTAATCCAACACTATCCCCCCACACTGGGGCAGATAGATAACTGAGGCCTCCACAAAGAATGTCACTCATCAAGTTGAAACAACATGAATGCTCTATGGATCAAGTAATCTAATTCAAAATGAAGAGGGACCCTCATTTCATTTCTTATATAGTCAAAAGCAACCATTGTTAAACCTATTAAGCCAGTTACCTTTCTTTTCAAGAAAACCCCTACCTAAGGATCACTGCCCACGATGGATTAGGACAAAACACTAAGGAAAAGATCTGACAGAAAAGAGTTGTAGAAGTATTTGTCTCATAAAAAATTAAAAAAAAAAAGGAAAGCAAAGAGAAAGAGTTGTCAAGGGGCAAGCTACACTTAAAAATAAAAATAAAAAAGAAGGGGCCATATAGTAAAAGCCAGAAGAGAAAAAGAGTCATTTCATGGCACCCTGAGAAGTATATAGTAAAAGCAAGGGAAATCTAAAGGTGATCATAGGCAATAAAGAAACTCAGTAGAAGTAATAGGTTCGAACCTTTACCCTTTTCTTGCGAAAACCCAAAACTATGGCCTACATTACCACCCTATTAAAGTCCACTTTGATTGACAACAGATTGTTTGATCTAAATGAGCCAGACATGTTGCCAAAGCTAAAGAAGGATGCTAAAGTGCCAAAACCTGTTGGAAGAACAACCGAGGATGGTATGGATCTAAACCCTATCGAAAGTAATATCAAAATTGAGCTTGCATATCCTGTTGTTTCAAAGCCCCACAACTTAGCCTACATTACGGTCCTAAAACAAAGTCTCCTCAAATTGAAATACTGGCTGGTCATCGCTTTGCCAAAGGTCAGGTAAGTAGTTGCCCCCAAGGGTTGAGAGTTCAAGCCAAATGATCCCATACACTAACGCAGAGTAGAAAATCGGAGTCGGTCAAAAGGTTGAGAAAGGTACAAAATGCTATCATCCAGTCAAGGTAGAGTCGAGGTAGAAGAGAGACCAAACCCCTAACAAGGAAAGAGTTGCCATTTCAAAGATGTATAGTTAGACAGCACACCATTCATTGTATTAACTGTTGCATTCCTAACATATACATGCATTCTTATAAAAATTTTAGCATAAGCTTTGCATACATAGGACATAGCTCCCTGTAGAAACAAAAGTCACTAAAATAGTTTAATATCCTCTTTAGAACATGTAATGAACATACATCATCATCATCATTGTACATGCATCTGTCCATATACCAAGCTATGTAAATCATAAACATCCATTCCTGTCCATACGTACATCTAACTATCTGAATCATAAATATCCATTCTATACAAAAATTACAAAATAAACTGTCTAACAATAAAACTAAATACATCTCCAGGATAGAACGCAGAAGAAAAGCTAAGCCTATGGCCAGGGGCACTCATCAAAGATCAAAATCAATGTCCGAGTCGAAGTCTCCAAAACTTGACTTAGGTGGAGGCAGCTGACTGCTAGAAGCACCAGTATCCTGCAAAGAAGAAAGAATAGGAATCAGCAAGGCAAATGAATAACTAAGCAAGGTCAGAACAAAGAGAGGGAAATGAAAACATACCCCGCTGCCTCCCATTTGAGCCAACCAGGCAGTCAAAGTAGCTACCTCGGCCTGGAACTGATCCCTCTCCATTTGGAACTGGTCCCTCTCAGTCTGGTACCAGTAACTTTGATCCCTCACAGTAGTAAACTCGGCCTCGAGCACATATCCTCCTACTCAGTGCCAAAGTTAACCACCTCTTGACCAATGGCGTAACCTCCGACCACCACCTCAAATTGGGTAAAGGCGCCTACAAAGTGAGCTCCAAAGTGTGCGGCATCATCAGTCTCTGAAGGAAGCAAAAAACTAACACCCAATTGACGCTCCTGATACAGAATGGGAACCCCCTCAATTAAAACTCCGAACACGTACTCAGGTGGGTCCCCCACCAATCGGAACTACTCATGAAATTGGGGCCAATGCTAGTCTCCTAGATAGGACTCCCAAGACTCATCGCTGAGAAAGGAAATCCTAGATAAGGACATTGGGACCAGATACCTCACTGTCTCATAATGAACCGATCTAACAAAGGGCTACCACGTCACGTCTCTCTCCTCGAACAACTCTAGGTTTGCCCGTATCGTCACAAAGTTAGTGATCTTAGATCGCTGGGCCACCTGATCGTGAGCCCACCTCAAGTCTCGGGGATAAATATCAGCCTCTACAACCTCGGGACGGTAGACCGACAAGTACTCATAACTCCACCAGACTAGAAAGGGCCAAACTCCTGTCACACTGCCCCAACGGGAGGAAGTCCAAACTCACATGGATCGAAGGAAGCAGCCAAAGCAAAAAGACCCCCAGTCCAGCTCAGATAAAGCTCTAAGATCGGCTACCACGCTCACTAATCTAAAGGGGAGGATCAACTTGTTGTTATTGCAGAAGCAACTGAAAATGATGTACATAACCAACCGTCACCTCATGATGTCTTGCCGCGGGGGAGGTGGCTCAGTAGAAAAGGTACTCTTGTCCCGACTAAGCCAAGACACACAAAAAGCCAAGCGCTCAAGAGATGGCAAATCCAACAAGGCAAAAGCCTCAACTCTGCTAACTAGCTATAAAATGATTTGTCGACCGATAAAGGAAAGCCCTATAATGATGGCCCAATCTAATGGAGTAGGACCTAGCTTGAAGCCCACAAAATGAAAGGTCCCAGTCTCTCCAAACCACCTCTCAATCCATGCCAATACTAAGCGTCGGTTCAGGCAGTTAGCTTGCAATCCCATAAATGCTCCAAATTCGATCTCTACCAAGAAGGCCCGGTAAGACGAAGCTACCCGCTGCATAATGCTAAAAACAAGATAGACGGCCCCTTTGAAAGATGTATGTACCCGGGGAGGAGGCAAGTGCTGCCGGGAGTACACGCTAGGATGATAGGCTAAATCCCCCAGTGAAGGAATATCTGGTACCTCCAAGTCACCAAGATCTGCATCCATCTGCCTGTGTTTAGCAGAAGCCCACCCGTAACCTTCACCTAATCTCCGAGGCTTGGCGCCTCATCCACAACATCCATCTCCTCCTCAAAGGCTGACTCGACTGGAGGGAAGAGGTCGGCTGGAGGTCTACTCCCCCTCCTGCTCTGGCTAGAAGATGCCCGGCTAATGGATCTTTGGCTATCTCAAGAACAACTGGAGCTGCCCATCGACTCTGTACGAGCCCCCTTCCCAAAACGACGTCTCCTCTCGGAACCATCATCACCTACGTCTACCATCTTGAAAGCCAAATCAAGGTAAGAATGTCGACATATGGCAAGTACGGTTCAAAAAGGGTAAGAGATATAAAAAAAAGGAAAAAGTGAAAAAGATTTCAAATGTTGAGTCAAAATGAATTTCCTACACATTTTGATTTTAAAAGTCAAGTTTTGAGTCCAAAATGAATTTTTTTATATATTTTGCTTTCAAAAGATTTTTAGTCTCAAATCAAGATGAATTTTCCACACATCTTGTCTCCAAAAATTCAAATTTCGAGTCAAAATGAATTTTCTACACATTTCGTCTTCAAAAAAATTTCAGTTTCAAATCAAAATGAATTTTCTAAACATTTTGCCTTCAAAAAGTTCATTTCAAGTGAAAGCGAATTTTCTACACGTTTTGTTCAAGTTTCAAATCAGAATAGTTTCTAATTCAAAATCAAAAGTTTATTTTCAAAAATCAAATCTCAAAAAATTTCAATCAAAGTCCATGTCAAGGTTTTTGTCAAAAAGCTTTCTACTCCAATCAAGTATCAAGGTTTTCTAAAACTTTTTCCTTCAAAAAGTCTCATTCAAAAATTAATTCACAAAAATTCTTAAGTTTTCAATCCTCCAAAATCTTTATCAATTCTCAAGTTTTTCCAAATTCAAAATTCATTTTCAAAATCTTATAAAATATTTCCCTCAAAAATTTTTATTCAAAAATTTTCCTAAGTCTTCCTTTCGATAGTTCTATTCTAGGCCTTCCCGAATTTTTCGGGGCTTTTTTCGCCAAAAAGGCCCCATATTCAATGGTTTTACCTCTTTTTCCTTCAAAAAGATTTCTTTTCAAAATTTTCAACTCTTTTTTTATTTTGAAAAATTCCTTTCGAGTTTATTGGGGCCTTCTCTGCCAAAAAAGACCCCACCCTCAAAGGTTTTATATCTTTTCTCTTAAAAAATATTTCATTTAAAAAATTTTCTAATTCTCTCCTTAGTTTTAAAAAAAAATTTGGCAGAGTCCCTTTTGTAAATAATCCCCACAACGCCCACAACATTATAACAAGACACAAACAATGCACTTCATAATATCATAATCACATAATAGCAACACACACAAAAGAATATCTTCACATTTTCAAGATTTTTAAAATTTCAAAGACATGTTCTAATTTGCAAAAATCCAATCGCTTTCAAAATTTATCACAAAAATTTTCAAAACTACTTCAAATATTTCTAAAATATTCTCATATATTTCTAAAGGTTAAATTCAAATATTTCCAATATTTTCTAAATTTTTCTTATTTTTTTAAACTATTTTTCTATTTTTTAGAAATTTTAAAATTCAAAAATTTTTCAAAAAATCACAAAATTGCATACGGTTGTTCACCACATTTTTCTAAGGCACATGGTATAAAAATCTAACCAGAAAGCCCAACACCCAAAGCTGTAGGAGCAAATTCTCAATTCCTGCAAAAACCCTCTTTACATAAACATGCAAAACTACCCAAATTCAGTCAAACATGTGTCAGAATGCAAAAATAACACCACCAAGTGTTCAAAACACATCAAAGCATTAGTTTCGACTACTTACAAGACTCAAACGGAGTTCTATAAATCAAAATCAACACAAACCAAAAAATTCACCTCTTAAAATTTTTTGGTGAAATCTTCTTCTTCGGCGACTATTCCAGCAATGGTGACTACCTCCGGGAACCCTCCGAGGTCCCCGAAAGTCACTCCTTCAATGCTCAAGCCTCTCTTGTTGCGAAACACTCGAAGGAGCTCTCAACACTCAAAACTTCTTTACAAACCCGCAAAACTTAGAACTAGAAGTTTGCTGTTTTTTACTACAATCCTGGCACCACTACTCATTTTCATGCTTAGTAGCGCCACGTCTAAAATCCAGGCAGCTTTGCCTTTTTTTCCCACCAAAACCTGATTTCAAATGCCCTTTTCGACCAAACTACTATTTTCAAGTTCCAGTCTTCAAAAATCTTCAAAATTCTGTCCCTTTGTTCACCTCGCAAACAGCATGGGACTCTTACTTTATCGTTTTCTGCCTTCAACAGGCAAAGACAAAAAAAGTAGGGCAGCTGTAAGCACCTCATTTTTCCTCACTCGGCAATCTTTGGTCTGTCCAAACTCATATTCAAACCAATAAAGACACATTTAAGTTTAAATTAGTTTTCTAGACTCAAATCCAATCAATCAATAGCTAGAGGGGCAAAATGACCAAGATGCCTTTGTGGCATTGCAGGGTCCAATTCCAATGGGCACGTCTTCCCAAAGATGGTAAGTCCCTATTTCAATTCTAATCCAAATCAAATTTGACATGCCTTTCGAGAAAGTTGATCCCTCAAACAGTAAGTCCATCCAGTCCTGCATGTTTACCAAGAAAACTTTTCAAAACGGCAAGTCCTTTCAAACTTGTAGACCGGGACGGAACCCAAGTCCCCAAGATGGTAGAATGGTTAACTTTTGGCGCTAGCTAGCCTGCCAATGTAGAATGTTTGTTATTCAGCACGTCTTTCAAAAAAGGTAATTCTTCAAACGATAAGTCCACCTAGCAGCTTTTCGAGATCAAGTAGTCTCTAGAATGAATGCATACCGTTAGAGTGACGAAAATACTCGTAAACATAGCAACTGTCAAAGTGGCGGAAACACTCACAAACAAGTCAACGTTTGGAATTGCCAACAAACCCTCTATGTCACGGGACTAAACTCGCCTCTTGGCCATGACACGTTTACCAAAGGACGAAATACCTTTGGAAAATAACTCATCACACACCGTCAGGGTGATGAAAACACTGAAAACTCGGGTTAACACTAGTGCATACTAGCCCACTCTAGTAAAAAATGACCAAACAACCCCTTGGGCCTTTTTCGGCACGTTTCTTAAGAAAGTACCTAAGTCCTTAGAGTTGTAAGTCCACCCTTCCAAGATTGTCCCAAAGATAATCTGGCACATTCAAGTGCCTTCTAGTCGATTCCGAATCCATTCTGGGACCATCCAGTCAAAATAACCATTTTGCCCCTAGGCATCCAACTACCTTCGGGAACCAAATTGGCTCTGGGTATCAAACCAGGAACCTTCTGAGGATGCTTCTAATAGTATTCTCAACCTTCCAACACCTTTCCAGATCATTTCGACTCCATTCCAGTAAACCCGATGTAAAATGACTGTTTTGCTCCTAGTGGGCCGGTCGCCTTTTCCAACCATACCGACTCTAGGTATCAAATCGGCAACTCTTCGAAACACTCTTAATAATGTTTCTAACCTTCAAGTCTTCTCACGGGTCATTCTGAATTCATTTCGGTATTTTTTAAGTTCAATTGACTGTTTTGCCCCTGATGGCTCGATCGACCAATTCAAGAATCCCGACATTATTTTTCAAACCCGTTACCCCCGGGACACTATTTCAAGGGTTTCTATCAATTTTTGGCCTTTCGGATCATTTTCGGCCTCTCAAAACATTTTTGGACCTTTTAGAGTCTCTCCTAGTAGAGCCATGCCAAAAATTGCATGGTAGTCACTAGTATAGACACCAAAATCTTTTGCCTTGCATATCAAGGGTCAAAAGATACATTTCTTGTAGCCGTAAAAACTTTCCTAAGTGGCTGGCACCACTACAAGTCAAAAACTGGCATGGCGCCACTAGTAGTGGCGCCTGTGTAAATTTAAGCCTAGCGCCACTGCAACAGGCGCTAGGTCAGTTTGAGTTGCCTATAAATACATACCTTTCTCCTGTGTGAAAGGAGTCTGTAATCTCAATCCAGAAACGTTGCCTATCTAAAAACAGAGTTCGAATCCTCTCCAAACCCTAATTCTCTCAAGTCTCCTCAAGCCCTAGCCTCCATACACCTTAACCCTAACATCCATACACTCTATATACTTAAACACAAGCCTCCAAAGCCTCTATTGAAGACTCAAAGTGCTGCAACTTAGAAGCTCTCAAGGATCAAGTAAGGCAAAGCGAACAAAACAAGTAAAGCAAGAAGAATCCGAGGTTAGTTTTCTCTTTATATTTATGTACTTCCCCCCTCTCTCTTCTCCCTCCTAACCCACTTGGGTTTTTTTCTATTTTAATCTCCCATCTTCTACCTCCCTTTCTTGCATGCTTGAAGCAAGTGATTTCCTGATTCATGCCTAGGAGGAACTGTTGAAAGTTACCATGTCGAGGGCTTTCTTTTAGTTCAACCTTAGACCTTGTGGATTCAATTCCCTTGATTATATGGTGAAGCCTAACTTTGTATGTTCACGACCCTACTTGCATTATGCATATCATACATCTATTCAAAATTTGTTTTCAAAAGTTGTTTTCAAAATTTGCATCAAAATCCTCTTTTAAAACTTGCATTTAAAATCTTGTTTTTAAAATCACAATTTTAAAGTGATTCTAGTCATTCTATGTTTAGGGTTGTTTTAGAAAAATGTTATATTCATTGTGACCATCAAGGTCCATATTTTGGGTGTAAACCCTAAATCTTTTTTCATCAAAACCATAATCTTAATATGATTCTAGTCAGTCCATGATTAGGGTTGTTTTAGAAAAGTGCGATATTCAAAGTGATCATTATGGTTCATATTTCAAATCTATGTTTTTTTTAAAATCACCAACTTAAAATGGTTTTAATCTCTTCATGGTTATAATCATTTTAGGAAAGTGAAACATTCAAAAGATTTCAAAAGTTTATATTCAAGCCCCTTCTCCAAATTGCTTTTCAAACTTCATTCCAAAAACTCTTTTCAAAAGTCTATTTTTTAAAAACTCTCTTCAAACTTCTTTCTAAAAACTCTTTTCAAAAGATCTACTTTCTAAAAACTCTTTTTCTTATAGTCCAAGTTAAATCTTAGATGCTATGGTTAGGAAACCCTAATTCTCTTTCCTAGAACATAACTTCCTCTTTTTCACATCAAATCATAGTTTTTCAAATCCAAGATTGTCAAACATCAACCTTTCCAATTTCATGTCAAATCTAATCTTCTAATTAAGAAACTAAATCTAATCTTCTACTTTGGGAAGTAGAAATCAAATATTTCTTAATTCAAACTTTTCCTAATTCTAATCTTCCCTAATTTCAAATATTTCCAAATCTTATCTTTCTTAAATTCAAATTTCCAAATCATTCCAAAGTTCAAATCCTTCTAAATTCAAAACTTTCTTAAATTAAAATCTTTCCAAATTTAAATTTTTCCTAAAAAGAAAATTTTTCTAATTTGGCACTTTCCTAAAATGAAGCTTTCTTATTTTGAGACTTTCCTAAATTCAAAATTTTCTAAAATCCAATCTTTCCTAAACCTTAAATTTATAAATCCTTTCAAATCAAATAATTAAAGTCAAATTTTTACAAATCTTTCCTAAGTCAAGTGTTTCTAAATCTAATCAAATCCTTTCCAATCTTTTCTAATTTCCATTTTTCTTAACTCTAAGTTTTCTAAACTCAAATTTTCCTTAATCAAACCTTTCAAATCTAAATCAAACATTTCTAATACAACTCCATGCTTTAACCCTAGATTACCTAAAACCTAGTTCAATCTTAATTCTAAGTTAGCAAGCTCTAACTCCTTTCTAAAACTCATTTCTAAACTAAGATGGTTTTCTAATTTCAATCTAAGTCAACAAATTTTCGAAGCTCAACTCTTTCTTTCCTAAATCAAGTCCAAGTTTTTTTTCAAAGTTCAAACCCCCTTTTTCAAGTTCAATTCTAAGTTTAAGTTCAACTTCAATTTCAAATCATCTATTCCAAGTTCAAATCAAACTTTTTTCAAATTAAATCTCTTGAAGTTAAACTTTTTAAGAACCTTAAAATGTTTATTTTCAATCGGACTCTTGTCCGAACTACAACTAACCTGATTCTCAACAAAGGGATACGTAGACAACCCTCATGAGTGTGATCACAACCTTTTTAAGTTTCCAATTTTCATAAACTTTTTCAAATTTTCAATTCTATAATCTATTTCAAGTTTCTAATTCTAAAATCTATTTTCAAATCTCCAATTCTATAATCTATTTCCAAAACTTTCTTTCTAATTTCAAATCAAGTCTTTTCAAATCTTTTTCCAAAATCAAATCTTTCTTTCGAATTTATTTTTCTAAATCAAATATTTTTCTTAAACTTACATATCATGCATCATATAGTTTTTTTTTTTTCTAAAGTGGATAGTATTGGACATTTATTAATCAAATATTTTAAATAAGTGAACTTAGGGTAAATAGACATGTAGAAACCGCAAGGGCGAAGTAGAGTGATGGTTTAATGCGTCTTCCCTACACATAACCAACCTCTGAACCTAGAATCACTGTTTTCAAAGACCAAAATTAAGTTATTTTAAAAAATGACTTAAATCTTTCCAAAGGTTGCCAAATAACCTCTGTTTTTAAAAACTCTCTCTTGAAGAAGTTTTCTAAAACCTTTTAAAAAATCCTAGATTTAATCTTCGGATTGCACTTAGTTTTAGGTGACCTAACTCACCTTAATCAAATTAAGTGGCGACTCTAATTTTTTCCAAAAGCGCTTAATCAAATCAAATTTCTATTCAAACTTAGTCGCACTCGTCTTTCTAGGAAGATAAGTTCTAACGAGAGAGTACTGTGTTTTTTTTACTTGTGTGTATTTTCTTCGAGTGCGAAAATCGGGGCGCGACAATACCAAAAGTAAATAAATAAAACAAGAAAACAGTTGACGCCTTAAAAAAATAACTTCAGAATGAAAAATGTTGTACCCGGTAGCACATTTCAAACATAGCATTAGTTTTATTAATTAAAACATTAAACTAGTTTATTAATTAAAGGAATTATATATGTCTTTGAGTTACATTTTTTTTTCTTTTATGGTATATATGTACTTTTGATACAACCCAAGCAATTTGAACATTTGACACTGTGCAAGATATCATGTTTCGACATGGTCGTAGCTGGTGGTGGAAGAGGATTAGTGATAAAATTGGCTGATTATGTCCAATCCTCCAAGATTAATTCTAATTAAAAAGATGAGATTTTGAAAGGGTATTCAGTTAGGAGAGGCTCTCCTCCAGACCTTAAAATTTGAAATCCTTGAAGCGACATTTTTCATTATGCAAATTGTTATGATACAAATTTAATTGATGATGCAATCTCATTTAAACCCATGATCTTATTTTGTTAGTCATGCTCAATATTAAATAAAATTGTGTGTTTAAATGAGATACATGATACATCAGAATTTATTCACCAAGAAGTTGAAGGATTCTGGAACCCAGACATTGAGGTCTGAACTCTGGAGGGGACTGAACCCATTCATTTGATCTGCTTTTGGGTTACTAATAACTAATTTAATTACTTGCAATGATTTTCCTAATGAAATTTTTCATCATTTAATTGTCAGGATGACAATATATATGTAATGCATATATCTTTTTTGCACCAACGATGATATTTCTGAGGAAAGAGGTTAGTACTCCAAAAAGAAATACCTACTAAAAGAGGGTTTTTTTTTTTGCTTTCTAGAATAGGTATGAACACTGATTTTAATATATTCTCATGTCAATAATTAAAAGGAACATGAACTCTATTGTCTCAAGAGGCCGGTCAATGCAAATCTGTATGATTCTAAGGCCGAAGATTCTATAATCTGACCCGCCCTTTCTTGTATTAGAAATTTAGGAGGGAACTACCCATACCTAGCCTCACCCGTTACAAAATCCCACTAGCACTTTCCTTGCAATTTCACAAAGCTTCTGCACCAATTCTACATGCTCTCTACACAATTAATGTTCCTAAATTGTACATTCTCTCTCTCTCTCATTTGACTACTATTGAAAGAATTTCTATTGTTTACTCTTTCTATTTCTCTCTCTCTCTCTCTCTCTCTCTCTCTCTCTCTCTCTCTCTTTTTTATATGCTATGTTTGAATATTGGATTATGGAGGAAAAGTAAGAGGAAAGCGAAAAGATAAGAAAAAAAAATGAAAAAGTTTAATTTTTTTATTTTATCTGATTGGGTTAGTTTAGTAAGACAAAATAGATAGATAATTTCCCCAAAAAATCCATTTTTTGTTGATTTCTTACAAAAATATTTATTTCACAAATTCAAAATTCAAACATAAAGTTAACACTTTCTTTTGACAAGCAATAGAATTCAAATACTACTTTCAGAATGATTTTCCGATTCTCTCTTGCTATTTAACTGTCATAATACAATAATTTTTCATGCCACTAGCTTAACCTTTATGCAAGTCATGCATGTGTTCTTTTTTACTCCCTTTGTTTTTTCTTCATCTTTTCAAACTATTTTCAAGAATAAACCTTAATATTATTGTAAAGTAGCTTAAAGGAAACACGGGTTATTACTATATTCATCTTTGTTTCTTAACTATTCCATAAGTTCCCACCTACATCGTTCGTTCTTTTTTCATTTTAGGAAGATGGATAAAATAAAAAACCAGTGACACCATCCTAATGAAGAAAGGGACATTGACTTCATTTAAGAATTTTATTTTTAGTTTTTTAGATTAGCTATGGAATTCAAACCAAGTCTACAAATATTACTTTTGGGTCCAAAGGGACATTGGACAAATAACTATTTAGTTTGTTGGACAACACAGAATACTACAGCTTAAATTTAAACTTTATAGTGGACTGGAGACTTGTCAAATGTATTGAAGGCAAAAAATAAAGTATGTAGTATTTAAAATAAGAGTGTTATCTTTCCAATGTTTTCTTTTTCTTTTTTTGGGCACAAGGCTTTAACTGCAAGTAGTTGAAGATGTTTTGAACCTCTTCCTCCCTCCTAAGCTATAAAACGAACCAAACTTTGAGCTCAACCCGTGTTTGACTTGTTAAGAGCTCGTTTAAGATCAATTTGTTATGAAAACAAGTCAAGTTTGGATAATTTTAAAAACGCATTAAGAATTCATTTTTTTTTTGTTCTTAATCACTTATTATATGGCTGCATCATTTACATGATTTCCTAATGAAATTTTGCTTGATTTAACTGGTAGGATGACGATATATATACATATATAATTCTAGAAATACCTCCTAATAGGGCATGCACACTGATTTGAACATATTCTCAGGTCAATACTCAAAAGAAACATGAACTCTATTGTCAAGAGGTCAATATAAATCTAAACGGTTGCAAGGCCCAAAATTCTTTAACTTGAGCCGCCTTTTTATTAGTGGGGAACTACTCATGCTCAGCCTTATCTATTGTAAAATCCCACTAGAACTTTCCTTGTAATTTCACAAAGCTTCTGCACCATTATTCCAAATTATACATCTTCTCTCTCTCTCTCTCTCTTCAACCTTCTTTTTTATAATAAGTTAACAAAAATTATACATTCCAAATTATTCCATTATTCCAAGGAATAGTAATACTTCAACCTTCTTTTTTATTTTTATTTTTTTATGTCAAGTGTCTAATGTGATTTCATGTTACTTTCTGACCGTGAATGACGAATGATATAAGATTGATTTCACTATTAAAAAATCTTTGATTTTGGTTCGACCAATATTTTGAAGTATAAATTACACAAACATTCAAAATTTATGCAAGTATAATGACTACAAAATTTATGTTAACTTAGACCAAATATGAACACATAAACTAGTCATATTTTTTTTTAATTGACTCTTGTTAAAATTTTAAGAAATTATTCTTCAAAGATGATCACTACACTATTCAAAGGAATATTTGATGTAACTACACTCCTTTATTGAATTATTAATGTTGACCATTTTGGTTACTTAAAATTTTAAATTCATAATTTAAGGATAAGTTTCTTCATTAAAATAAATTTGAAAATGAAAATCCACTAAGTACATTAAGTATTTAGTGATTAATCAACTCTCTCTGACTTCAAAATACAAATTCTTTCTAAGTAAAAAATTCGGTTTTGAGAAACTATATGTGTGTAAATGTGTGCACTATTAAATAGACTTAATAGATAATTCACCTAAATATGTGACACATACATTTAATTAATATAGTCTCTTAACAAATTTTGAAGAAAAAAAAACTACTTTGAAATGTTCACATTAAAACTTTAGTTTCTTATTGCAAGTTAGAGATTTTTCACAATAAGTTTTTACCATTTATTTGAAAACAATAATATAAAACATGAATAAAGTAACTAGCATAAGATTCAAACATATACAATCGGTTATTTATTTATTTTTTATAAAACTTTTAAATTTAGTGTGTTATTTTTGTCAAGTGCGTAGCATGAGTTTAATGCTAATATATAGTGTATATATATAATTTGCCCCGCCCTTGTATTAGAAGGAAACAACCCATGCCGCACGTTCCTTGCAATTTCACAAAGCTTGTACACCATCATTCCAAAGTTATACATGCTCTCTCTGTGGAATTTGTATACTATTTAATGAACTTCTCTGTTTACTCTTTCTATTTTTTGTTGCTCCATTCGAATCTTGGATTTGTAGAGGAAAAATAAAAAGAAAGCGAAAAGATAAGATAAGAAATAAAGTGAAAGAAGTTAATATTTTTCTTATTTGATTCGGTTAATTTAATAAGAAGAAAACAGATAGATTTTTCTCAAAGTAAATCATTTTTGATTGATTTCTCACATAAATCTTTCATTTTTTTCCTTGACAAATCCAAGATCTAAACATAGAGTTAATGTATACTACAATATTTTTTCATTTCACTAGCTTAACATTTAATGCAAGTCATTCATGTTTCTTTTTTACTTCGTTTGTTTCATCTTTTCATCCAATTTTTAAAAATAAACATTAATATTATTGTAAATTAGGTTAAAGGAAACACGGCTTAACAGTATATTCATCCTACTTTCTTAATTATTCCATATGTTCCCACCTACATGGTTTGTTCTTATTTCAGTCTAGGAAGATGAATAAAAATAAAATCCAGTGACACCATCCTAAAAAAGAATTAGGCATTCACTTCATTTTTGAAAATTTTATTTTAGTTTTTAGGTTAGCTATGGGATTCAAACCAAGTCGTACAGATAAATTTTTAGTTGTATGGTAGGGTGAGTTTCAGCTAGATCCCCATTGATTTCATGTATTGGCAGCTAAACACCCCCCCCGATAGACTTCATGTATCGACAGCTAGACCCTCTTACTTTTAAAAATAAGCACCTAGATCCTCTGTGGATATTTGTAACGACAACTACACCCTTACCGTGAGATATTTGTAACGACAACTACACCCTTACCGTGAGCACCGTAGCTAGATTTTATCAATTAACTTTTTGGGCCATATGAAACAACAAATATGCCCTTTAATAATTAATAAATCTTAAAAAAATCGTGTGCACATGCTCTAATGGCTAAAAATTTTAAAAATAAATATTTTATGCTCATGTTCATGCTACACATGCTCATGCAACATATAAATTGTATAGTATTTTTTTTAAATAATTTATTTCTATAAACAATTATGCACAAAATTGAATTAACAATTTTTAGTGAGGAAAAATAAGATACAGACAAATATTTTATAATAATTGATAAACTTTATTGATTCATACTAGTTTAGACTACAAATATAAAAGCTGTAAGCACCTCATTTTTGCCCGCTTGGCAATCTCTGGCCCGACCGGGTTCGGTTTCGAGCATCGCCACACATGCAGGTTCAAGACGAGCCTATCAATCTCCAATCCAATCAATTAGTTGCTTCTCAACCCACAAGAACCCGTTGGAGCCATAAGCACCATTATTCTAGGCAGCTTTCCGGACCAGGCGGTCTTGGAAACCAACGTCATCCAGGTACCTTCTCGGGATCGGGCGATCTCGTGGACTAGCACCTCATCAAATTCCAAATGGTTCACTTCTGGCACCTACTAGCCCGCCAATGTAGAATATCCGTCATTTGGTAGTTCTCCGAGACCAGGCGTTCTCAAAGACCAACACTATCCTTCCAGGTAACTTTCTAGGACCAAGCGTTCTCAAGAACCAACATGACACCTACAGGTAACTCTCTAAGACTGGGCGTTCTTAGAGACCAACACTGTACAGGTATTTTTTCGAGACCGGGAGGTCTCGGGAACCAACACCTAGGTCAACACCGGCGTCTACTAGCCCGACTCGGTGAAAAATGACCAAACCTGCCCCTTAGGCCTCCAGGCGCGTTTTGAGAAAGTTCAAAATATCTTAAAACGATAAGTCCACATTTTCAAAATGTTACTAAACTATTAGACGTCCCCCGCACGCCATTCGGTCCAATTCTGGTCCCATTCCGGCTCACTCCGATCAAAGTGATCGTTTTTCCCCTGAACGCCTCAGCACCGCACAAACCTCGTTGAGAGGTAAAAGACTCCCCCAAAACCATCCCTGAACAGCCCTACACACTTAACACAACACACCAAACCATTCCTTACTATTTCCAGCCAATCTTGGCCAAAATGACCGTTTTGCCCCTAGCAACCCAAACATGCTCCGAAACAGCACCGGTCCTGGGATTTCGAGCAAAGGGCTTCACCATACACCCTTATTTAACCCGAGGAGGACCCTACGATATTAAATGCCCACGACTCGATAAAAGTCCCCTGGAGCGTCTCGCAGATGCTCTGCCTAAATTGTCTTTTCTCCCAATTCCCTGGTTATAACGCACCGTCAACTAACTTAAGAAATGCGTAAATCAGGGAATTCTCGAAAGCTCGTTCATAGATCTTTCCATCGATATGGCTCGATTGGATAGATCGCTTCCTGAAGCCCTCCATCGTACGATGCGAAAACTATAACTTTCAGCAACCCCTGGAGCGTCTCATAGACACTCCGCCAAGGTTGATTTTTTCTCCGATTCCCTAATCAACACGCACTGTCAAATGACTTGAGAAATACGTAAATTTGGGAATTTTCGAAAGTATTTCCAGAATACTTTCTATCGGTATGGTCCGATCAAAAAGATTGCTTCTCAAAGACCTTGATCATGCAATACGAAAACAGCTACTTTCGAACACCCTCGGAGTGTATCACAGACACTCTGCAAACATGTCCTTTTTTGCACACTTCCCAATACGATATCCCATGCTTGCGAACATAATTTGAACTTTTCAAAAACATGAAAGTTCACGAGAAACCTCAAGAGAACACCGTGGGTCCAACCAATTCCCCCGAAACCTTCCTTGTTGACCCAATTATCGAGGCAAAGTTTGGACGAACCTTCCTAGTGATGGAGCGTATGCTACATGCGCTCAAATTTTGATCAAATCGACCAACTTTCAATCAACAATCGAGATTTAACCAGTACATAGGGTACCACGTGTCATTCTGGCAATGGAACAGTACCTGCGCATATCCTACATACGCCAGGTCAAATTTTGGCCAGGCGCATGTAATACATGCGCCAAGCCTGTTCCAGATTGCTTATAAATACTAGATCACTCCTTTGCATATTCCAGATCCGAAATTGATGCGAAGCTCTGCTGAAACTGCTCCAGAATCTCGAATCCTTACATGTATTCCACCCTTCCAACACTTAGGCTAGATTCTACCTCCCTGAAGCCTATACACTTCACCTACAAGGCCTTATACACCATTACACACTCCATTCCAGCCCCTCAAGCCCTCTTGAAGTCATTCAAGCTCCAATCAAGACATCCATTGAAGACTACAAGTGTGTTGAAGGCAAAAGGTGGTATCCCTTTTACATTTGTGTCTTCCCCCACTCTTCTCTTCTCCCTCCTAGCCTACTTAGGTTATTCTCTATTTTAATCCCCATCTACAGCCCCCTATTCTTGCATGTTTGAGTCAAGAGGGCTCTTAGATCATGCCTAGAGGAAAGCATGTGAGAGCCACCATGTAGGTGGACCTCTCACTAGCCTACTTTGAGATGGTATGGCCTAGGAGCCCTTTTTTTATGTGGTGTAACCTAAAAGCCTTGTATGTAATCATGACCCCTTGCATATTACTATTTTTATCATGTCTTGTGTGCTTGGCTTCATTTTTATGCTTATTGTCATGTTTTATATTGCTTACATTACTCTTAAACTCCATGTCATTTCCAAGCTCTATATTTTTTTCAAAAATTGTACCAAGAGTTGACTCCTTGAAGCTTAGAATGGGACCTTAGAAATCATGTCTTAGAAAATCCCCTTCTAACCCCTTAACTCCCACCTTGGCATCATGACATTTTAACTTGCATAAAGGTTGCTTTCTAATTCTCTAATTTCCCAGATTTCCATAATTTTAAGTGTAGTGGTTGAAATGGCCCCATGGAACCCTCTCTTGAGTGGTTTTCCTTTTATTTGGCCATAGGAACCCTTTGTTGATGGAATGACCTCCTAAAAAAATGATTTTCAAAACTCTCTCCAAAGATGATTTTCAAAAATGCATTCTCTCCACCTTTGTATTAAAAATGGTGCCTTAAAAAGTTGTCATCACCATGTTCATTTTTGGACCCCTTACACTCTTGTCAAGATTATGGTTATAATGGTCATGAGGAAACCTTCCTTGGAATGGTATCCAATCACCAATCATATAAACCATACTCTTGACTAGAGTCAAAATTTTTATGGAAATGATCTTCAAAAGGGTTGTCAACCAAAGTCCTTTGCATAACATAAGTTGGTTTTCAAAACCCTTTCCAAAAGTGCATGAAACCACCTTTCAAAACCATCTTCCAATCCAACTCTAGGTTAACTTGACCCTAGTTGACCAACCCTAGGTTAACTTGACCCTAGTTGTCCAACCCTAAGTTAACTTGACCCTAGCTCACTCACCTTAGGTTAACTTAACCCTAGTTAGTAAACCCTAAGTCACCCTAACCATAGGCTAACCCTATCTAGGTTAGTATGCTTCAAGGTTCCAACTCATGAACCCTTTTTGAATGATCTTCCAATTCTAAACTATACTCATTACCCACTTTTTCCAAAGCCTTTAACCCTCTTAAGGTTTCAAAAACCAACTCCAAGATGTTTCCAAAAACATTTTCAAAAGATCACAAACCTAAGGCATCTCTAGCCCTCTTATGGTTAGGGATCCCACAGGAAGGTGATATATCAAGAAAAACCTCTAAGGTTGTCCATATTAGGATTCCAAACCCTTAGCCATTTCCAAAAACTACTTTCAAAAACTAATTCATCAAAACATTCTAAAATCATGCCTCCAAGGTTTTCAAAATAAGACTTCAAAAACACTTTCAAGTTCTCTTGAGTCATGCCAAAGCATTTTTCCAAACCTCCCTTAAGTTGATTCAAAAACATTTTCAAAGCACTCTACCATCCAATTTTGAGTCAAAGTTTCCAAAGACCTCAAAGTGTTTTAAACCTTTTCAAAGACTCCAAAGTGTCTTCAAACCTTCCAAAGGCCCTAATGCCCCTATTTTCCATCGGGCTCTTGCCCAAACTACGAATGACCTAATTCTCGTCAAATGAGATACGTAGGCAACCTAAAATGGTACGGTCATAACTTTTATTTTAACTTCAATCCCTATTCCAAAAATTCCAATCAATTCAAAGTTTCTATTGCAAACTCTTTCGAAACTCCCATTATTTTTAAACTTCTTTCAAAAACTTGCATCATGCATCATCCATCCGAAAAGTGATGACTAAACTCCGTTTTCAAAATTCTAAAAGTGGATATTAAGTGGACAATGGTAACCGGTTATTCTAGTGAGTGAACAAATGGTAATTAGACATATAGGTACCGAAAGGGCGGGGTAGGGTGATGATCTTAGGATATCTTCCTTACACGTAACCAACTCCCGAAACACAGATTTCTATTTTCAAGTGACCAAAATGGAGTTATTTTCCAAAAGGGCTTAAATCTTTTCAAAAGTTGTCAAACAACCTATTTCCTTACAAACCCTCTCTTGAGGGAGTTTTCAAAACCCTTTTCCAAAAAACCTTAAGTTTAATCTTCGGATTAACACTTAGTTTTAGGTGCCCTAACTCACCTTAATCAAGTTAGGTGGCTACTCCTATTTTTCTGAAAAGCCCTTAGTCAAACCAATTTTCAAACCTAGTCGCACTTGTCCTTCTAGGAGGATGAGTTCTAATGACAGAGTTCTGTGTTTTTTGTCTCCAAGCCGAAAGGACCTTGGACACCCAAAACCCGGGGATGCGACAAATACAAAAACAAAAAATCAATATTCACACAGGTTTGCATCAGAAAAATAAAATAAAAAATTCGTGCTCACCTTGGCTTTGACTAAGTATACATAATAATAAATCATAAGTTTTCATATTGATTTGTTCACAATGCTTTGGACCACAATTAAAAGTTAGTTAGAAAATATTAATGTTCATATTGTTTGGACCAAAAAGAAAAAATTAGTGTCCACATTGGTTTGGATCAAAATTACAGAATAAAATAGAAAATTTAAGTTTGTACACTGGTTTGAATCATTATTCCTGGAAAAAAAAATACATTTTCATAATGGTTTGAACACAAAAAATGAAAAATAAAAATCTAGCCTAGTGCGGGAGAAAAAAAATATATAATAAGAAAAGACATACTTTCATACTGGTTTAAACAGTTGGACAAAAGTCCCTAAAAAAAAGGAAAAAAGAAAAAATATGCTCTAGCTCATTGTTATTTGGAACAAACAAACAATAAATGAATAACTATTTTACATGGCTGGGAACAAAAAAAATAAATAAACGCAAAATTAATAAAACAAAATTTAATAGTTTCACATTAGTTAGGACCTAACAAAAATAAATAAATACTAAAATTATGGTTTTACAATTTTATGGACAAAAATGAAAGTTTAAGGCTTCACACAAGTTTGGACCAAACAAAATCTAAATTGAAAAAATATTTGATTCATTTAACTATATAAATCATTCTTCATTTAACTATTTTTTTTATTCTTTTCAAGTAAACTTTTTTTTATTTTGTTTTATTTTTTAAAAGTTACCTTACCTGTTTTTTAAAATTTTTTAGTCAAGCTATTGTTCTTGCATGCGAAAAGTAAAAAATGCGCTTCTTATCTAACGGAAGCTAATGACAATAAATGGTATGGGGTCTAATTACTCATTTTTAGAACTTAAGGGGTCTAACAGCTGATATGCGAAACCACCCGTGTAAAATATTACCACTTAATTTATGCTTTACAATGGGGTGGAGGCTCATTGAATAGGTAGAATGGAAAGTAAAAATTATAGCACCTAAAATAAGAGTGCTATATTCCCAATGACATTTTTATTATTTTGGCACAAGGATTTAGTTGTAAGTATTGAAGAAGTTTTGAACCTATTTTGGCAGTGATCTTCCTCGCATTTGACTTACTAAAAACTCATTCGAAATTGATTCATTAAGTAAACAAGGCAAACTTGAATAGATTTACAAGCTCATGAACAATAATTACATTCCATTGAAGCCTTTTTCTAGAGGGAAAGCACAAGAAAAAAGCTTCATTTGGATTACAAAAGTTTTTGGTCGTCTCAAGTCTCTTTGGTGTCCAAAATATCATGATCTTGAATTTGTGGGGGGCCCAGCAAAGGGAAATGATTGAAAAAAGAAGGAAAATAATTAAGGGAAGATTGTAGTCCCAGTTTATGCCAAAGTATATGTTTGGATCCTAAGTAATTCTATAGATGTAATACCAGTAGTTATGTAGTTGGTCTAACTGGTGGTACATATGGACAATTGGTATATTTTGTAGGTATATAAGCAAATGGATGGAAATGTGTAGACACTAGGGAGCATTAAGATAGATAAAATGTGTCCACTTTTGTTTTTTGACCTGTGAAAAAATGGTTGCACATAGTGATTGGATAGACATGATGAATGAGTTTATATTTTGTGGATACACAAGTTGGATTTATATTTTGTGGATACACAGGTTATATGTAATCACTGTATATTTTGTTGATACAATGACTACATGTAATGACTTTATATTTTGAGAATTTTAGTGAAGTTGATTATATATATATATTGAGAATTATTTTGTAGTTATTTGTACAACTGTTGTGATGGTTTCCTATAGCAAGGTGTTTACCATATATGGTCTTAAATTAATTGTCAAGTGTTTATCATATATGATCTTTAAGTTAATTGCAAAGTGTTTATCATAAATGGTTTTAGGTGAAGATTTATTAAATATTCAACTGTTTGAAGTAATTGACTTCTGTCATTGAATTGCAAGACGCAAGTATGGGAACGTTAAGCAATTACATAAACAACTTATAGTATATTACATGAACGAAGCAGAACTAAACAATAGTTAAACTACTAACTGAAAAACATAAACAAAACTAAGTAGCTTTCTAAGACTACCCCATCTCTTCCTATATTACTTGAGTAATGTTGCTAATGTCATTACTAAACATATCTCATTAAAGAACAAGCTTGCAACCATTGTCAGTTTCAAGACTTCAACATTTCCTTTAAGCACTTTTATACGTGTTGACATACTTTCTACACCCTCCACCCATCTCTCAATAGCTTCTAATGCATTTTCATTACTTGGTTGGGTTTGGTGGAATTGTCATATATGCATTTTCATTAATAGGGTTACACCATTCCCAAAAACTGCATGTCCCTAATTGACCAATGTAATACTACCTTAAGCGATTCTAATCAGACTCTAAAGATCTTACAGCTGTTGTTTGTCCATGTTTGCAATTCTTGTTCCAAAACTTGAGATAATTTTGATTACTACTTCCTCCCATGGTTGAACTAGACATTCCTATACCAAAATATTACAAATTTCAAAACATGTATATAATTACCCATTTTATTTCATATAAAATTTACACATCATAAATAAACACTAATAATCATAGAGCTATCTGTGTATTGTATGCATGTGCCTGAAGACCACTCCATATGTGTGTGAGAAAGACATAATGGGGGAGAGGGATACACAGTATGTGCATGTGTTGATAGGTTCTTCTTACCTTTGTTTAACTTACAATGGCTTCCTTTGCCTGTTAAAAGAAAGTATGAAAGTGATCAAATGAGGGCAAATGCCACAAATTATAAGTAAATGCATGTCAACTTGGAGGGAAGGCCAACTTCCCTTGAATATAGAAGCACAATTTTGTCAATGAACATTAACTTTGCGGGAAGGCCAATTGCCCTTTCCCACCTTTTAAGGCCTTGTTGGTCTTTTCATTCCCATATGTGAGGTTGTTTATGTCATCACACTAAATATAAGGGCAAAATTGGTAATGAAAAAGCAAAATTTGCTTACCTCATGTTATTCCGTCGGCAAATCTATACCCGACTATAGAACCAAAGGAGAGGATAGTGTCATTTCAAAAAATTAAAGGTACTTTCTGTCGTTGTTAGAAACCTCAAGAGAGTTACTTGTAGTTTACTCTTATGCATTTCATATCCATACATATTTCTATATTATACTTTTATATATTTATTATGAGTATTGTAAAGTGACTAGTTATAGTGACGAGAATGGGTTGGATTCAGTAGGAGTTAGGTTGAACTTACACCTCCTCTAAGAGAAATTTTTTATCCCATATCTCACTTCAAACCCGAGACAGATTAAACCTCCTCATTCTGTCTTCGTTCCTCTTATGTTAACTGTGGTTCAGGATTGAACCAGTTAAATTCATATAGAATCTATATAAAAAAAATTAATTTATCAAAAATAAAATAATGTAAACACTAACACAATATAAATTTGATAAAGAAAGAGTCTAAATCCAAAGAATAAGAACATTAAAACCCTACATTTACTTATATATACCATAGATTTACATTATTAAATAATAAAAAATGTATTTAGTGATTTCATAATATAGTCAAGGCTAGGGTCGAGGTCGAGGTTAAGGTCGAGTGACCTAGACTATACTCTGTTCCAAACCCACTTCATGTAAGTTTTTCCCCATATTCTATCACAATGTGTTTATTCATACCTCAAATCCTTATTTATTAAAAATGGGGTGAAGAGAAATTTTAGTTTTTTTTTTGTTTTGGGATCAAATTAACATCCTAAATAGTTACCTCCATCCTTAAATTCATAAAGAGGCATTCAATCATTCAAGCACTAATTTTTTTAGTATTTCAAATGTTTTTACTAAAATGCGTCTGGGCATTTGAATATTTTTTTGAGATGGCTTAGGCATTTTATGAATTTATTATCATTATTTTTGGATAAACTGGGTTCACACATCATTCTTACACCAGAAGAAGATGTTTTTCTGCTCTCCTGATCTCTAGCAATCAAAACCATAGTTCGTAACATTGTACCGGCCAACGTACCATTTTATTTTATCATTGGTAATGTGGTACTGGTGTGTCTTGACATACAGTTTCAAAATTATCACTATAAATATTGTATAATTATAAAATAGCATCCATATTTATTTAAAGTAGTTTAATTTTTCAGTGTAAGCAATCACATTAACAACTAATAAAAATTATTATATCATAGAATTCATTTGGCATAAACCCAAAAATCATATGGATGCTACAATGTAATATGAATCGTGCATATAGTACACACTATCCCAAGAGTTCTACAAGGTCTACCATAATACCATCCAAAGAGTTGAAGACTCGTAATTAATAAACTTTCAATGTCTATTACTACTGCTATATCATATATCATACAAAGTTACAAACCGTCATTTTACCATCTTTACCAAAAACCCTAGCCCCGTCTTTTCCCTGTCTCACTTCTCTTCTCTTCTCTCCTCTCCTCTCCTCCCATCAGCCGCTAGAAATAATCGGCGAACTGTCTAGTCTTCATTGACAGGCTAGCCGAGTCCGGGATAGCCATTGACGGCATAATGAACATCACCATCTCTTGATGGATGTCATGAAGTCATCGATCCGCCCTCAGTTCGTCAATAACTCCACGCATCCAAGAATAAGCTACCAACTTGACATTACAGAATACAGAGTCTCCAAGAAGGTTGAAACCCCTTGCTCCCGTCGATTTACACTCACACCGGTACCGTTCGAAATTTTTCGATACATTTTGAAACAGTCTGGTATTGACCGAAAACTTTCAGGGGATGGAATTGATCATCTTGTGTTTCATTTTCTGGCTGGAGCTGTATGTACCAGACCATACCGAAACGGGATTGCTAAATCTCTATGCAAGATCACAGTAAGACCATTCTTTTTCACTCTTTTTTTTTAAAACCCTAACCCGTGAATTTCAATTTTTGTGCTTCAATATATATATATATATACATGTGTGTATATATATTTCCTTCTATCGTAGTTCTTGAAGCATCTACAAACATAACGCCAAAGAAATTTGTGATAATCGCAATGAGTTATTTGTTCAATGTAACGATAGTTGTAAAAAATAGGTGACTATTTTTGTTAAGGCGTTTGATCTCCTGCATTGCAGGTATGTACTTAACAGGGCAGAAGATGTCCTCATGCATAAGCATTTACTACAATTGGCTCATTATTCTGCTAATAGACCTACAATTGAAATTCGATTGGTGTAGGTAACTAACAAGATTTTTTGTTCTTTTCTTTTCCTCTGGATGTTGTTCCCATTTTTCATGTGAGTGGTTTATACTAAAGCTTGTATGATAATCCTTTCTTTTGTTTAGTTGTTCAGTACACCATTACTTTGATCATTATTTCTCACCGATGATGCTGACATCCTTACCTTCATTTTCTATGTATTAGCATCCATCCGCCCTTGCCCTTGCTTTTGAAGCAAACAAATCTCAAGTTCAAGATGGGGATAGTTTTGTTTCTCGTTTACAGTACATCGGGTAAATACCTGCTTGAGATTCACTTAATGTCTCATTTTTGTCCCAAATTTTATAATTGCCAGAACATCTTTCGGTGCTTCTATGAAAGTTCAAAGCATTTGTGCACTTGAATTTTTGTGGAACTATTAAAAGACGATGTGGCATTAACATTTCTATGTGTCTGTGTGTCTTTTCATTTGTGTGCTTGTGCCTGTGTTGGTGTTATTTCCTGAAAGGTGAATGAAACAATAAATTCTTTAAAGTCACTGACAAAGGGAGAGTTTTATGTCTCCTAGCATTATCTCCTTATTCATCTGTTCTTAGGGTAGTCACTAATTTGCTTTTAATGGAATCTTATCTCCTTGACCTCAACCATTCAGTTGCCCAAGAAACATTATATGCGCCATCATCAGTTTAGATCTAATTGCCATTTAGTTGGTTCTTCTTTTTTTTTTTTTTTTTTGAAGAGTAATAATTGTTTTTATTTCTAAAACAGTATAAATGTTCTTCAAAGAAAGTTGTTTAATTCTAAATCCTTTTGAGATCTACGCACATAAAAAGTTATTTAATTCTTATTCATTTGTTCTATTGTTATGATCATATATATATTTTTATTTTATTTTTATTGAAAAATAAAGAAAATACAAAAAAGATTTTTTGTGATTTATGCATATTTGAGGAGTCCATGGCATCTATGCTTAATTTCATATGATGAGAATAATGTATATAGTGATAGTCTAAAACTAGTGTACATAACTAAGGTTTATTTCTTTACTCTTAGTTTTGAGTGACATTTTTCATGACTATAAACCTAGTGCTCACCGTGCATACTTGGTGTGATTGACTTGGTTGAAACATGTATGTGTGTTTTATTAGTTTGAATTGTTCTAATGTTCTAAGAGGAAATCACATGCTGGATTGACCAAAAATCATGTTTTCCATCTCCTTCATTATTCCCTCATGCTTGCAGTGAAGAAAAAAAACAAAAAAACAAAAAAAAAATTGCATGATGAAAAGGGCTACCTATGAGTATGTGTGAAAGCCGCTATGGATGTATATCAAAATATGCACCATCTGGGTAAAATCGTAGAAAGGGCTACCATATTTAATAGTGTGAAAGCCACCATGTGATTACAAGAACAAAAGAAAATTCTTACTCAAAAGGAAAAAATTATAAATGTGGTTGGCATTATCAAATTGAGGGGAGTTTTCATTGAATATCCTACAAACATGATTGGTTTGACTTCTAGTAGTGTGAATTGATCTAGAATTTGAATAATCTTATTAATATTCATTACTACTATTGTTTTATACTCAAGTCTCGTATTTACGAGTTCACCGTATACACCCACTTGGGTTATTTTTATGAATCTCTTCATTTTAAGATAAAGAGTCTAGAATTTCACGTTAGTTCATGTATCAAGTTCTAGTAACCTATGAATATTATTTGATTTATATGATCTTGTGCATGGACACTATTGAAACTATGATAACTTACATAATTATACCTTTTTTTATTTTATTTTATTTTGTTTTGGTGTGTTTAACTTGCATAATCATACCTTATTTTATTTTATTTTGTTTTGGTGTGTTTACCTTGCATAATCATACCTTATTTTATTTTGTTTTGTTTTTGTGTGTTTAGGATCCCACCTGCATATGTGTTATTCATTCCCTTCTCTCCTAATTACCATAATGTCATTTAAATGAATTTCATTGGATCTTCTTCGTCAATTCATGACAAAAAGGAGGAGAAAAAATATATGAGTTGCATTGTAATTAAGGGAGAGATGATTATAATGTGAAGGGGAGAACTTTATTTGTGAACATGATTTATTGATTTATATTTCACTTGCGGTTTCACGAGTTTGCTATTTAAGTGGTGTGCAAATAAATAAGACACACCAGCAAATGTGTCAGATTCTACATCTGCTGCTCCTATCTACCGTCCTTCAAAGTCATTTAGAAGATGGATATTTGGTCCTTGATGCTATCTGCCATGGTGCTGAAGAGGCACGCTGTGGCATAACAGAGGAGATCTTGCACACTGTGGCATAACAGAGGAGATCCTATGTGTTCTTGATGCCGTAGCGTCAGAGAATAGTGTGGTTGTAATTCAGGCCATATAGAGGCTTGGTAGATGGGACTTGATGGATGAGTACCTTAATGGGGCTGGCGAAGAAAGTTTACTTTGTAGCCGTTATGAGAATAATGCTTCCTATGACATGGATATTGCAAAGATTCTCCAGGCAATTTTGAAAAAAAGACCAATTCTCAGTTGCCGAAAGAATTGCACTCTCGAAACAAGCTCTGATTGCTCTTTTGGCTGCTGTAGGGATGGATTCCAATATCTGTGCTTAAGCTAGAAAACTTTCACACTCTCCTTGTTGGCGAGTCTTTCTTGGAGAAATTGTTCAATCTGGGTGAACCTAGATTCTCGAAAGTAGTGGAAAACTAGGTAAATCAGCTCAGATTTACACAACCATCTCTCTGGACAAGGGAGCCACTCTTGGCTTTCCAGAGACTAGTTTTTGGTGCCAGTTCTCTGGGTGCTTAAGTTGGGAACAGCTGGCTGCAATATGCAAAACTTTGTCGATCAGCTAGTCATTATGAGACGACTAATCGGGCAATTTCTTAAGTTAAGGCTTCAGGGGCTCCAAATGTTCACATGAAAAAGGCTAAACTTTTGTGGAGCACTAGGAGATCCGATGGTGCCATTGTAGAGCTACAACAAAAACTCCTGAACATGCCAGTGGAGGTTATTGGCTCTGCTGCGATGTCATCTATCACCAGCCTTTCATTGGTTCCACTAAACCCGCCACCTTTAATTTGTGACAGTCAAGCTCTAAACGAGAATCTAGATATTGCAAAAAGCATGCTCCTGTATTCGAGGTGGATCCATTATACTGGTCAGAAGTAGAAGAAAGATGTCATTGGTCTTTATTCTAGGGTGAGGGAACCGTAGCCCAAATGGGAGGAAGGATACTTTTATATAGCTAAGCTTACGATCGAATTGAGTGGACTTTCCTTGAAGCCATAATAATGAGGAAAATGATCCCTAGTGGATAAATTGGATTATAGAGTGTGTCTCCAAGTGTGAAGTATTCAGTGATGTTGATTAATGGTGAGAAACATGGGTACATTTGATCTCCTTCGCCAGGGCTTCGACATGGAGAAACCATTATTGCCTTATTTATTTCTTCTTTTGTGCTTGTGATATTCATGAAGTAAGGATTTGTCCTAGTGCACCAGCAATTGGTCATTTGCTATTCGCGGATGACGACGCACTTATTTTTAGTAAGGTTTCAACAGAGGAGGTTCAAACAATTAAGGGCATTCTGTCTTCGTGCAGAGCTACCTCTGGGCAAATGATTAACTGCCATAAATCATCCATTTTCTTTAGTAAAAACACTCCTTAGGCTTTACTAACTCAGGTGGAACAAATTTTGAGTATTCCCAAAAGAGCAGATCTGGGCAAGTACCTAGGTTTTCCTACTGAGATAGGAAAATCTAAGGTTGAGCTTTTCAACAATGTTAAAGAGAGGATTTGCACCAAGACTATCACACGCCAATATCCGGTGCTCACTTATAATAAAAATAGCTAATTTGATAAAAAAAAAATTTAAATAAATCAAATTTCCAATTGTTTAAAATAAAATTTGTAAAGTCCAAGTTAAAGAAAGTCCAAAAGTACAACAGAGCAACTACGCGTCACTCAACTGATAATAATCTTAATCCCAAAATTGTCAAATACAATCAGAATACAAAATAAAATACAAGATTACTCATAATACTAACATAATATATAACAGTAAAAGTCTGGTTAACATCCAGCTTGTCAAAAATATCTATCCTCATGTTCAAACCTAAACCTGCAAAGCCTGGTGGGGTATTAGTTTACACCCAGTGGTCCGAACCATCAAGCATATAACAGACAATATGCAAAGCAAAATATAGGCATTTGAACAAATATAACAGCAATGCAATGTGAACGCAATGCATATGATAATCCCTTGTTCTCACTTTAATACAATAACATTTTTCTGTTTCTTAACGTAATTTCCCAAACATTTATTCTGCTCAATGCCATATCATCTAATTATCCAAGGCATCTTTTCCTTACTCAATGTCATATATTAATTTAGAAAAAACAAAGAAAGAGATCAAGAAGTTTGTGTCAAAGTGTGAGGTGTGTCAAAGGAATAATAGTAAAAATGTAAGAATTCTCGGACTAGTGCAACTTCCCATTCTTACTCAAATTTGGACTGAGATATCTACGAATTTAGTAGAGGGGCTACCTAATTCCAAAGGCAAGGGTACAATCCTGGTTGTAATTAATTGATTAAGTAAATATGGTTATTTTTAAATTCTAATTGTTTAAGAGTAAAAATATAAAAACTTTTAGTTTAGCAGGTAAAGTAAAAATGATATATAGTTGAGAGGGTCAAAGTGTTATTAATCTTTAATTTTTCCAACCTATTTTAATATATTGGATCACATTGACTTTATTTTAAAAGTTTGAGGGCTTAAATAGGAGAAATCAAAGTTGAGAGATGATATCAAAATCTGAGACAAAGTTGGATAGACAAAATAATTATTTGCCTTTTTTAAAAAAAATGTCTAAATCTTACCGTTTGATTTAAGGGTTGGTATTCGTTTTAGTTTTAATTTCACCGGTGAGATCAATTATCCATGCAACTTCGACATTCAAAATCCCACCCAAAACGGTCAACTATGTTGGTAGATGAATCATTTCTCAGTGGTTAGATAAAAAATTTATACCATCTAAGTCATTTGATCAATGGGGAATGCTAGCTACAAATGAGATAGCAGTCGCTTCATCACTCTCGCATTGTCAAAGCGCCACGTTTCAAGCATTTAAAAAGTTAGAACCAAAATTGAAAATACCAGTTTTAAAAAGTTAGAATCGGAATTGAAAAATACCGGTTATGTGTTTGCTGCTTTTGGCAAGTGGGCCAGACTAACTTATTAGAATAAGAAAACTAAATGCACATTAAACGACGACATCAATAAAATAAACATAAATATCTATTATATATATATATATATATATTTTTTTTTTGATACAAGGCAAAGGGGGAAGGGGATGGGGCCGGTGGGTTTGAACCTCCACCAAATGAGCAAGTCTATAGGCTCAACCACTTAGCCAGACCTATTGCTCTATATATTTAGTATATGATGTTTATCATTCTCTCTTTTACAGAACTTGGTCACTTTATGCTTTTAAACTAAAAAAAAAAGTTTTTTTTTTTTTATTTTTTGTTTTTGTAATTCAGTGCAAGATCAATCTTATATATTGGTACCAATTACTTAAATTTCAAATGATTTGGTAAGTGGCAAGGAGCTACCTAAGGGATAAATGGTAAATTCGTATATTTTGAATTTGAGTGTCACTAGGAAAAAATTATTCAATGCTCTTATAGTATCACGTCATCCTTGCTCCACTACTCATATAGTGGTGGGGTCCATCTATGTTAGGTGGGATCAAATATCTCACCTAACAGGTAAGGGACCCATCCCTATGTGAGTGGAGGAGCAAAGTCAAATGGCACTCTAGGAGCGATAAATAATTTCTAATCACGTGGTGTGAGTCGGACGAAATTGATTCCTTTTAATTACATTAATACCTTAAAGATATCACCTCAACCATCATCATCCTTGATCTTGAACCAATAAAGAGCTTAGCCAACAACCATTATGAAGAAAAACACTTGCATCAACATGAAATAAGAGGTTTTTAACATTGAAGAACCAAAATCAACAAAAAAAAGCAAAATACAAGTTACCCAGATTTTTGAACAAATCTATCCTCTAACTTTGGATGAAGTTTTCACCCCCTTCCACTCTGTTTTGAGAGATGGCTATTAGATAGATATTTATAAAGCTTCCTGTCTACTTTCCAGCTCCACAAAGAACAGCTCATTTGAACATCCGAGTCAAAAGTTATGGTCCAAACACTAGAGGTCTGTCCAGCACATGGAGGGAAAGGCAGATTCGGCTAGCATTTTGAGCTGGCTGGTGGACCTCTTTATTCCATCTTTTGGACTATTTTTTCTTCTCTATTTACCCCCATAATAAAAAATTATTGTTCTCAACTTCTTTCTAGCCACGTGCATGCTCTCTTTTTCCCATAATGAAGAATTATTGTACTCCAATCATGTGCAAGCTTTTTTTCTCAACAAACTTCCTACAAACGAGCTGAAATGGGCCTCCAAACTTTGGGCTGAAATTTGCACAAAACATAGAGCAAGTTTGGGCTTGAAGTGGATCATCTTTTAGTCTCTTCTTGGATTGAAATGGGGCAGATTTGGGGTACTTCTTTGAACCAAAATTTGTTTCAATCTTTGACTCAATTTCACTTCAATTCTTTACTCCAAATCCCGGCCTCAAAGATCTCTGAAATACTTCATTTAAGCTTTATAAATCTATCAAAAAATTAAGCAAAACTTCATTACCAAAGGCACACCAAACTATTATGTGAAACAAAATAAATGAATAAATACATATGAAAAACTAGGGATTTAATGACAATTTTGATGCATAATCACCAAGCCCAATCATTTAACCCAAAATTTTAAATAATTTTTCAAAAAATAATGTTAGATTACATAAAATCTAATTATATAGATATATTAAAATATTTGAATATATGTAAAAATATTATTCTACATATATTTCAATTTGAATAGGACCTAGCTTTAAATAAAATTCTCTAGTCCACCCATTAACTTCATTGACCTAAAAAAAATTTAAATCCTATAAATGATTAGCAGGTTTGAGCGAGGCTAGTAGGCTATCTAGTTTATGGTCACCCTATTGTGACCTTAGTTCACTTTATAAAAATAAAAATAAAAAATGTGTGAGTTAAACAACATATAAGAACACATATTATATATTATTTTTTAAAAGGAATTCACCTATAAAATATGATTAAACAAAATAGTGATTTGTATTTTCAATAGAAAAGTATGTCAGATTGTCTCTCTCCCTGTTCTCATCATACTTCAAATCGGTTGCCCATTACGCTTTGAAAAGACTGAACACGTGGCAAACCATTACTGCACCTGTGGATAAATGAATGATAGATCGTCTGTCCTTAGCATTCCTCTTGATCAATTTGTGAACGTCAAATGCAACATCTCAAAAAGTATCTCTCATTATGTGAGCTCAAATAGTCCCTCTCATATATGAGAACCAAAGCAAAAGGACATCATTCCCCTCCTCCGATGAGACACTCGTACCCAGGCCACAACTACCACTCTTTCTTCTCTGTTTTCCTCTCGGCCAATTGAACCAGAGACCAACATCCACTTCTCTCTCTCTCTCTCTCTCTCTCTCTCTCTCTCTCACACACACACACACACACACACACACACACATACACACATCCAACCTTCCCCTACAACTACTACCCAAACCACCACTTCTCACCTTTACCTGACCATGGCAGTCGAACTCCATGAACCCATCCTATTTTCTCCACCTCACTACTTTTTCCCACTAGCCCAACCTTGACCAAACCACAACCATGGCCACCATCGTAACTTTTGATACCGGAGGATTCCAATCAAAATTGGCTTAAAACAATGAGCCAAATTGTCAAAATAGAGGGGCTGCCAGTTTCTAAAAAAATAAAGGCAGACCTTGTTTTTCAGCTGACTTTACATTAAAATCTGAATCTACTGGAAGTGAATCAGTGTGCAAATCTTACATGGATGGAAAGGTCTATCAATCTACTTTCCAACAAAAAAAAAAAAATGGAGCATGATTTGCGGTCTTATGGAGAGAGATATGGTTGTTTTACTGAAGGGTGTCAAAGTTGTCTGCACACATCCGAAGATTCAGCAATCCTCTTGACTTTTTGTAGCCCACCTTTTTTTATTTTCCTTCTTGTTAGGTGTCTTTTGTCAAGAGTCTTAAAAGTGTTTTACATGTTTTTCTTGTCTTCTCCTTGAATGATGGTAGTCAAAAGTTAATTGTCTTTCTTTGTCATCAATCAAGTGTGCATGTCTGTCAAAGTGCATGTGTGTTTGTCAAAATAAGTTATGTATTTATTAGGCTATTGTAAGAGGTAATGAAATAGAGAGTTTTTAGATCATGTGTGAAAGTTAGCCTTTGGCTATCTAAGAAGAAAGAGTTCTTGTTTGCTCTTATCCCTCGGTGGATTTTCATAGGGTGGCAAGCTTATATCATTTTTTGAGTTTTGCTTGTGTTACCTCCTTATTCTTTCATTTTCTGGCATCAGATTTGGTATCAAAGCAATTGGTTCGTGATGGCTGGTCGTTGTCGTCGTTATCCTAACGTCGAAGAAGCCAGGGTTCGTGAACGAGACTTACGAGATGTTAAGGTGGAAGATTTACAAAGACAAGTGTAGTAACTCCAGCAGCGTTTGCAAAGCTACGAGCCTTTGGAACGTGGCGATTTGTACCATGATTCAAAGCAAGAATCACCCAATGAAGAGGAGGAGATTAACCCCTTCCATGGCGCTCCTAAAAAAGCGTCAAGTGAAGACGCTTCTCCGAGACGATGTGTCCAAAGAAACCATGATTTTCAATGAGATTATGGTGTCAAAGTTGACATTCCAAAATTTGAAGGAAGAACGCATCCAGAGGAGTTTATAGATTGGCCTCACTCTGTTGAAAGGGTCTTTGATTACCAAGAGGTTATAGAAGATCGAAAGGTCAAGTTAGTTGCTATAAAATTAAAGAAACATGCTTCAATTTGGTGGGAGAACCTCAAAAAGCAAGGCGCTAGAGAAGGAAGGTCTCGCATTGTCACGTGGGACAAGATGAAGAAAGAGCAAAGGAAGAAATTCTTACCGAAAAATTATCGTCAAGATGCCTTCCTTAAGTTCCATAATTTCACACAAAAGGAGCAGTCCGTGGAAGAATATACAGCTGAATTTGACCATCTTGTGATGCGTTTTGAAGTGTTTGAACCGGGGGAACAAACTATAGCACGTTATCTTGGAGGAGTTTGGTTTGAAATGTTATTCAACTGTAACCTTATTGGAGTTACAATGATGTTTTTAAGCTTGCAGTCAAGGTGGAAAGACAACTCAAAGAAGCACGTGGGAATAGCTCTCGACCTTGGAACAAAGATGGGTTTTCTAAAGGAGGTGCCTCAGTTACCAAGCCTTCTTCATGACACAAAGTAGTTCCTTCAAAGTCATTGCCCAAGCAAGATGGAGCAGCGAGTTCAAGCCATCCTAACGCCTCCAATCCTAACAATCACCGATGTTTCAAGTGTCAAGGATTAGGCCACATCGCCTCCGATTGCCCAAATCGCAAGATAGTCTCTCTTGTGGAAGAGGACATTGAAGAAGACTCTGAAAAAGATGATGGATCAATCGATGGAAATCAAGAAGATGATTGAGACATTACTTATGGAGATCAAGGAAAGAGCCTAGTTGTTAGAAAAAGTCTAAGTGCAACCCATGTAGATGAAGAATGTTGGCTCCGCAACAATATTTTCCACACAAGATGAA
Organism: Euryodendron excelsum; assembly: GCA_033060915.1. NCBI lineage: Eukaryota > Viridiplantae > Streptophyta > Magnoliopsida > Ericales > Pentaphylacaceae > Euryodendron > Euryodendron excelsum. Next base: position 5,505,557 of record CM065391.1, on the reverse strand, counting down.
CTTCTCATGGCAAAGTTTGTAACGTCATCATTGATGGAGAGAGTTGCGAGAATATGGTGGCCACAACAATGGTGGAGAAGTTGCATCTCAAGACAATGGAGCATCCATACCCTTACAAAATTTCGTGGCTTTGCAAGGGAAATGAGGTAAAAGTACCTAAAAGGTGTCTAGTTACTTTTTCCATTGGTAATAACTATAAAGATGAAGTTTGGTGTGATGTTGTCCCCATGGATGGTTGCCATTTGCTTCTTCATTATCCTTGACAATATAATAGGAGGGTTATTCATGATGGGTACAAAAACACTTACTATTTTGAGAAGGATGGAGTGAAAGTCATCTTAGGTCCTTCCAAGCTAGTGAGCACTCCTAAACTGTCAAAAGGGGAGGGAAGTAATTTGCTCTCTAAATCCCAATTTGATAAATCTTTGGAAGAGTCTAATAAGGCTTATGCTCTTGTGGTGATGGAAGGAAATGAAGAGCACATGGAAGTCCCTTCCTTATGCAGCCACTTTTTGAAGAATTTCTTGATGTTATTCCAGAAGAGATCCCACCCGGTCTTCCCCCCATGAGAGACATCCAACATTGCATCGATTTCATTCCCGAAGCCGTCCTTCCAAACAAGGCAACTTATAGGATGAATCCAAATGAGCATGAAGAGTTACAAAGGCAAGTTGAAGAACTCATGAACAAAGGCCTATTGAAAGAAAGCATGTGTCCATGCGCTGTCCCTACTCTTCTTGTACCAAAAAAATATGGTTATTGGCGTATGTGTATTGATAGTAGAACGGTAAATAAGATCACAATCAAATACCGCTTTCCTATTCCACGCTTTGATGATCTTCTTGACCAACTCCATGGTGCTTCTATCTTCTCTAAGATTGATCTACGGAGTTGGATATCATCAAATCCAAATGAGACCCGGTGGTGAATGGAAAACTTCTTTCAAGGCAAGAGATGGTCTTTATGTGGATGGTTATACCTTTTGGGTTATCTAATGCTCCTAGTACTTTTATGTGCCCTATGAATCATGTGTTTAAACCTTTCATTGGGAAGTTTGCTGTTGTTTACTTTGATGATATTCTAGTGTATAACAAGGGCGAAGAACAACACTTGGAGCATCTTCAACAACTATTCAAGACACTAAGGGAGCAAAAATTGTATGCCAACTTAAAGAAGTGCCACTTCTTCACAAATAGCGTTGTGTTCTTAGGCTATGTCATATTTGGTGAGGGCATTCAAGTGGATCCTAGCAAGGTGGAAGCAATTATCAGTTAGCCCATTCCAAGGTCAGTTCGTGATATTCGAAGTTTTTATGGTCTTGCTTCATTTTATCATCGCTTCATCAAAGGATTTAGCACTCTTGTAGCTTCTATCACTGAGTGCTTGAAGGGAGGCACATTCAAATGGTCAAAAGAGACACAAAAGAGCTTCGAAATCATTAAGAAGAAGGTTACCGAAGTTCCTATTCTAACATTGCCAAATTTTAACAATGTGTTCGAGGTACACTGTGATGCTTCCAATGTGGAAATTGGTGTTGTGCTAAGACAATAGGTAAGCCTATTGCTTTCTTTAGTGAAAAGTTGAATGGAAGTCCGAAGAAAAACTCTATCTATGATAAAGAATTTTATGCTATTATTCAAGCTTTGGATCATTGGAGCCATTATCTCATATCCAAAGAGTTTATTCTCTTTTCGAATCATGAAGCTTTGAAGTATATAAATGGCCAACATAAGTTCAATAATCGGTATGCTAAATGGGTTAAGTTTTTACAAGCTTACACTTTCCATATCAAGCACAAATCTAGAAAGTAAAATCAAGTGGCTGATGCATTGAGTCGAAGACACTCATTATTTACAATTCAAGTGGATATCTTAGGCTTTGAAGTCATAAAGAAGTTGTACAAAATTGATCTTTACTTTGCCAAAATTTGGGAGGAATGTTTGAAAGGTCCCTTTAACCATTTTTTATTGCAAGATGGTTTTCCTTTCAGGAAAAATTAGCTATGCATCCCAAAAGGTTCTCTTAGGGAAGCTATTATCAAGGAAGCTCATGGAGAAGGACTTGCTAGCCACTTTGGGAGGGATAAGACACTCTCTCTTGTGCAAGAAAATTTCTATTGGCCTAGAATGGGTCATGACATCGCCCGACATGTGGAGCATTGTAGAATTCATCAACGAGCCAAGGGCCACACTCAAAATACTGGACTATTTACTCCATTGCCAGTTCCCATGGCTCCTTGGGAGGATGTGAGCTTAGACTTTGTGGTGGGATTGCCTCGCACTCAAAGGAACAAAGACTCTATTATGGTCGTCATTGATCAATTCTCTAAAATAGCACACTTTGTTCCATGTACCAAGACATTGGATGCTTCTCATACTGTTGATCTCAATTTCGAGAGATTGTAAAGCTCCATGGTATTCCAAAGACAATGACATATGATCGTGATTCAAAATTTATGAGTCATTTTTGGTGCACACTTTGGTGTAAGCTTGGAACCACTCTTCAATTTAGCTCTTCTCATCACCCACAAACAAATGGCCAAACTAAAGTTGTCAATCGAAGTTTGGGAAACCTTTTAAGAAGTTTAGTTCACAGCAACATTCGCCAATGGAACCTTACTCTAGCGCAAGTTGAATTTGCATACAACCGGTCCACGAGCCAAACCACTGGAGCTAGTCCTTTCGAAGTTGTCTACGGGCGCAATCCTATAAGTCCCCTGGACTTAGCACCACTTGCAACCACTCAAAATTTCAGTGGCAATACTGAAGAGTGAGCTAAACAAATCAAAAAGTTACATGAACAAGTACAGGATCGAATCTTCAAGCAAAATCAAAAATACCAAAGAATTGCCAATAAACACCGTAAGCTTGCAGCATTCAAAGAAAGAGAGTTAGTATGGATCCATCTTCGTGAAGAACACTTTCCACGAGGTCGTCATGGTAAGCTTAAACCAAGGGCTAATGGTCCTTTCATAGTTCTTCAAAGAATTAGTGAAAATGCTTACAAGATTGAGCTACCAGGAGACTATGGCATTTCAGCCACCTTCAATGTGTCGGATTTGTTACCATATCATGATGAAGAAAGTGAGGAGAACTCAGAGATGAGTTCACATGCAGCAGAAGCGTATAATGCCGAAGGATCTCAGTCAAAATTGGCTTAACACAATGAGCCAGATTGTCAAAATAAAGGGGCTGCCAGTTTCAAAAAAATGAAGGCAGACCCTGTTTTTCAGCTATGCATGCCTTGTTTTCAACTGACTTTATATTAAAATATGAATCTACTGGAAGTGAATCAGCACACAAATCTTATATGGATGGAAAGGTCTATGAATCTACTTTCCAACAAAAAAAAAACAGAGCATGATTTGCTGTCTTGTGGAGAGAATATGGCTGTTTTACTGAAGGGTGTCAGTGCTGTCTGCACACATCCGAAAATTCAGCAATCCTCTCAACTTTCTATAGCCCACCTCTTTTGTTTTTCCTTGTAGTTAGGTGTGTTTTTTCAAAGGTCTTAAAAGTGTTTTACACGTTTTTCTTGTCTTCTCCTTGAATGATGGTAGTCAAAAGTTGATTTTCTTTTTTTGTCATCAATCAAGTGTGCACGTATGTCAAAGTGCATGTGTGTTTGCAAAATAAGTTATGTATTTATTAGGATATTGCAAGAGGTAATGAAATAGAGAGTTTTTAGATCATGTGTGAAAGTTAGCCTTTGGCTATCTAAGAAGAAAGTGTTCTTGTTTGCTCTTATCCCTCGGTGGATTTTTGTACGGTGGAGAGCTTATATCATTTCTTGAGTTTTGCTTGTATTACCTCCTTATTCTTTCATTTTCCGGCATCAAATTTCCTCCCTATTCCTATATCTTGCCATGTGGATAATAGATCAACCCATGGCGAAATCCAACAATTCAAAGCTTGAACAATGATCTAGTCACCAAGCCACTGCCTTCTCTTCCCTTCAACCCAAGCACTTTCTCTCTCTACACCCCCTTCCCTCTCTATTCAGAGACCCATTTGATCTTAGCGAACCTGAAACACACCGCTCCCCTCTTTGATCGAAGACTTCTAGAGATTTAGGATTCTCTGTAAATATAGATATACATGAAAGTTGTAATCAATTTTTTGTAAATTCCTCGCCTTATTTACAGAGAGTTTCTTCAAATGCTTATCTATTATTCAACGTTCCAAACACTAGTTTTTTCTTCTTCTTGCTTTCTTTTTTTGGGTCAAGTGTTGAAGTTTGAATGATTTTTCTATTAAAGCAGCTGAAATAGGGTGCAGTACATTGATTTCTATGGACTACACGTCACTTAAGTGACAGTAATTTTTATCCCAAAAATTTCCAAATACAACCAGTGTATAAAAAAAATACAAGCTTGCTCACAATGCTAACAGAATATCAAACAACATAAATCTAACTAATATCCAGCTAGTTATCTTCATGTTCAAACATGAACCTACAAGGCGTAGTGGGGTGTAAGCTTACACCCAGTAGTTTGAAACATTCAAATGCAACACGTAGCATATAAAGCAGAATATAGGCATGATAACAATAATAAGCTACAATGCCATATGATCTCATTATCCAATACATCTTAAACAAATTCGAACTTTCACATTCCTTTACTCACTATCATATATTAGTTCTTTGGGAAAAACAATGGCTTTGGGAGCTCAAGTCCATGGTGCCATCCACCAACCCCATTTTCAAAACTTTCATCTGTGGTACGAGTGGATTAACATGTATCTGAAGACACTAAACACACTTGTCCAAGACTCAATTCTGAGCTTTTCACCCAAGGGAGGAACAATCCTTACTTGTTTATAGCCCCCTGCATGTTATTACCTCATAATTCCCATTATTTTTTAATAACATTTCTTATAATTCCATCTTTACCAAATAATATCATTTCTTATCATTTGTATTCAATATCAAATTACCCATGACCATCACTCCATTATGTCTATGTAACTCAATGCACTGCATTCCTCAATCATGATAATATTCAATAAGAATATTCAATAATGCAATGCATCACCAAGATAACGTTGATATACAAATCATGCCATCACAATTATAAATAACAATAATCATATCCAATAGCCATGAATAATGAAAGTAATAAATAAGAATTCGTCATCTCATAAATATCAGTTTCACCACAAGTACCAGACAGTATCATTTTATGCAAACAAATCTAAAATATCATTCTACTAGACTCAAGTAGTTGGATCATTAACATTTATTATCAAGATCAACATATTTAAATTTTATAGCAATCTGAACATGTTTGACCGTCAAACCAGCTAAACTATTATTCTGACCATTCATTCACTACCATTCTAGATCGTTATCCTATAATAAGAATTTGATGAAACTAACATTAGAAACAAATTCAGCACATCGAAAAACTTAGGATAAGGTCACTTACATAGCTCAAAACCTACTCAAATGGCCCTAGCAAGCCGAGGGTGTCTAGTATTTATGGTGGGCTTGCCCACACTGAATTCTATACAATCATCTGCCTCCCCAGCCGACTGATCTCTCTCTCTCTCTCTCACACACAAATTTTGGGTTCCTCTCTCTAGAGGAAACTCTCTTTTCTTGCTTTCTTTTCTCTTTTCTTTCCCTTTATTTTCCCACTTTTTCTCTCGTCTTTCCTTCTTTCCCTCTCTTGACTTGCTGCTTCATACAGCTAGAACTAGAGGCCTTTCATGGCTAAAAAACTGTAAAATCCCATGCTCAAACCTGTAAGGTATTTCCCTTGCTATTAGATTTTCCTTTACTCATTTCTTCCATCTCTTTTCTACTTCTTTTTCTTGCCTTTTGTTGCCACGACAGTGCCAATGCACCATAACCTACTGCCCATCACACCAATGGCCGAGAGGCTACCATGGCTAGGCCGAACCAACTAGGTGCTGGCCTTCTTTCTATTTGTGCACTCTCCTACTCTTTCTCTGATTCTTTATAGTGTTATATTCATCCATTAAAACTGGTTTCATTATAGACTTCCAAGAACAAAAAAATATAACAAAGAGATCTGTATATATATAACATAATACATTCACAACATAACACAAACTATAATACCCATTCTCACATAACAAATCAAAGTCTTCTAACACCCAACACCAAAATCCAAACATTCTCACCGACATCAACTATCACGGGCTCATAATTGAGATCATATATACACCTCCTTTTTGCACAACACACACACACGGCCATCTCGTAGTCCATCAAAACATTGCACGTGTAAATCCATGTATATATATGTATCCTTATGCAAGCAAAATACACTACTTTTGAGAAAAGAGATCAAGTTACTTATCACCGTGCATAATTTTATGCATGACAAAGAAATAACGAATACAATGAACGGATGTTCTATCACCCTACCTTATTCATCGCCAGAAAACATGCCAGAAATCTCATTGCCGCACTTCTCTCTCGGGTCGTCCTCTCTCTTGTGGCTACCCTCTCCAGAAAATGAAAGAGAGCAACTCTTCCTTTCTTCTGTTCTTATAAACACACATATAATATCTCATAAACTCCTAATATTTTATTCTTAATAGATTCCCAGTAATACCCTTGATATTTTTAACCTTCAAAATCACTCCCCAAATTATGGTATAATTACTGTAGAAAGGTTCAAACAACTTTTGTAATAAAATTTTAATAGGGATATACGCAATTATAGGAAATAAATTCAGCAAATCGGGGTTTCATAGTCGGTTTGGTACCCAAAGTCGGCATGGTTTCAAAAATACCCGGGCCACCAGGGGCAAAATGGTCATCTTGACCGAAACTTGCAGGAATGGGGCCAGAATGGATTTGAGTGGCATATCGAACATGCCGAACTGTCTAGGAACAGTCATGGAAGGGTGGACTTACTGTTTTGAGGGATCGGTGCTTTCTCAAAGGACATGCCCAAGGGCAACATGGTCATTTTGATCAGGTATCACTAGAATGAGTCCGAAATCAATTTGATTGGCATCTTGAATGTGCCACATAGAGGGTGGACTTACCTTCTTAAGGACTTAGTGCTTTCTCAAGGACGTGCCAGGTTGGGTGGTCTTACCGTCTCAAGGAGTTTGTACTTTATCGCAAGAAATGCCATTATGCCCAAAGGGCAGTTTGGTCATTTTTTACCGAGACAGGCTAGTAGGCATTGGTGTTGACCTAGATTTACTAGTATTTCTGTCACTCCGATGGTTGTGACAGGTTGGTTTTTGGAGATCTTTATTTTCTTCAATAAATGTTTCACAACTAAGAGGCGCATTCGATCCGTGACACTAGGTGGTTTAGTGGCAAAACCCTAGTCGACCTGGTGAGTGTTCTCATCACTCTAATGACTTAAAGGTTTTTGAGTGTTTCTGCCACTCCAACGGTTTAGTATTGGTTTTGGAGACTGCCTGATCTTGGGAAACTTACCAAATGCCAAGGGGCATAATGGATATTCTACATTGGCGGGCTAACAGGCGCCAGAAGTGAACCGTTTAAAGTTTGTGAGTGTTTTTATCACTCCGACGATATGATAGTTTGTGAGTATTTCCGTCACTCTGACGGTATTTGGTATTAGGTTTAGAGATTGATCAATCTCTAAAACTAATGCCTAGAGTGCCTAGGGGCATTTTGGTCATTCGGATTCAATTTGGCCCAATGGGCCCGAGAACCGTCTAGTTTGACTTTATTAGAGTTTGAAAAGCTGAATTGGACTTGATAGTGTTGTGATGTTTTACTAAAGAATTGATTTGGACATGAGATTATCGAGCGGCAAAAATGGAGTGCTTACACTTTGCGCATGCATTATTGTAGATTTCATTAGTTTTGCTTTGAATTTGCACCTTTTTGTTAGGTAATTACATTTACCCCCTTGTGGTTTGAGCAAAAATCAAATGACCCCTTTTTGGTTAAAAAGTGAACACATAACCCCCTTTTGATTTGGATAAAAGTGTAAAATGGATGGAAAGTGCAAAAAGTAACTGGAGAATGTAGTACACGCGCACGTGGATTAAGTGGGTGAGTATTCTTACAACATAAATGTTTAAACATTTTTTTATGTATTCCGTTTTTTCTTTCTTGCTCTCCCGTCTCTTCCTTTTCCAGAATCCAGAGTCTAGACCATACATCTCCATTTTTTTCCTAATTTTTCCTCCATTTCTTACCACCTCTCCTACCATACAGTACACCTCTATCACTTTTTCTTCCATTTGTTTTCCCTTCTTCCTTCCCCATCTCTATCCCTTATCATTGGCACCCACCATTGTCGTACCACCATCAACACCTCATTTGCCTCTCTAACCCACCTACCACTAAAACTTCTCTCTCTTTCATCAACCACCAAAATCACAATAATCAAGTATATAAATGACAGACTAAACCACGTAACCAAGCAAACAAAAAAAAATTTGATTAGAAAAATTCAATCTAGGTTTCCATTAACTGACCCATCAAGGAATAAACTAGCCAAACTCCTTATACTATTAGAAATGGTAGAAACAGCCATGAATTAACCTGATAATCATGCAGAGTGATGGCTAGGCAAAAGCCTGTTTGGGGCCAAAAATAGGGCAGAGTAATGGCTAGCCGAAAACCTGTCTAGAGCTAGATATCAAGAATCAGGCACAATGACAGCTAGGCAGGGGCCTATTTAGAGCTAGGAGTTCGACAGAGCTTTGGTTAGGATCGGGTGATTCCAGACCAGTCAATCAAACAGGAGGCTAGGCTGAGACTGACCTGGTCAAATTTGATGGCGTGAGGCCGTAGGAGGGGCTCTCTCTTATAGAGAAAGAGAGAGAGAGGGGGGGGGGGGGGGGGGGGGGGGGGGGAAGGTGAGATATGGTGAAAAAGTGATAGGGGTGCCTCCTATATATAGACATTGTTGTCACGGCATTGCAATGTCGTGATGAAGGATTTTCTTTTTCACAGCATTGCAATGCCATGAAAGGTTATTCTCTCCTTTATGACATTATAATGCCGTGAAGAAGGATTTCCTTCTTCAAGGCATTGTAATGCCATGTTTTGTAATGATTACTTTGATGATGTCATGTTGGCATAGAAAAAAGGCATTGATATGCCAAACAGAACAAAAATAGTGTTAATGGCATTGTAGTGTCGTGAAGGGTATTTTTGTTCTTCACGTCATTCCAATGCCGTGAAGCTTGGCTTTCTTTGTTTTATCTTGTTTTGGTGCTTCCTAGTCAAGGGTTGCTGCTCTCGATTGATGGATCTGTCTTTGGAGGATGATATTAGGGATCACCGTAGAGCCCTACACTAAGTGGCAGGTGAGCATTAGGGTCTGCGCCATGTAAGCGCCACAAGTTGGCCAGTCACGTACTCCATATGGATCCCCTATAAGATTCAATCGAGTCAAAGGTTGATTGATGGCCCGTATAAAGTCAACATATTCTTGGTCTTGCTCCAAGCAAGTGGGGGTGCTCTTGACCTTGGGCAATGCTAGCTATGGCCACTTGGTCATTGCCTATTCAACCATTGCCATTGTTTGGCCGCCACATATCCACTACTTTTTTATTAGGTAATGGGCAACTGGGAAAAAATGTACTCCTGTAAGATACTGGGACGATTTGACACACTACTTTTTGGAAAGCAATGTAAAATACAAAAAAGACAGAATAGTTATTTTTTTAAGTCTTGTGCAGTTTTTCAATAGTAAAAAGACTAGAATATTCATAAAACCCCCATTATATTAGATAAATTCAATGTTGCTTTAGGATCTCATTTTACTAAGCTAAGGGGGGAGTTCTACCTACCAAAAAAAAAAAGGGTGGAGTTGGGGATGGCGTTGAGGAGTTGCGTTTCAATTTTAGGGCGTAGTTTAGGAGGACGTGGAGGAGTTGCACGATTCTTGGGTTTTGCACTGCCATCAGAGACGGTGGAAGATTTGGGTGGTGGGTTGAAGGTGATGTTGGTGTGGACAACAAGTGCGTTGATTGTGACATTGGCGAGGCACTACACGTTGGAGGAGTTGGTGAAAAAACACAGGGAGATCGAGAGTTTGATAGTGAAGAACTTGGAATAGAAGGCTAAGTGGTGATGGACAAAGGCAAGCTGAGGGAGTGTCGAGAGAGCTGGAAAGTACTAAAAAAAATAAGAGAGAGAGAGAGAGAGAGAGAGAGAGAGAGAGAGAGAGAGAGAGAGAGAGTTTTGTAAAGAGGACTCAACGGGTTGTGGTCAATATGGTGGTCTTAGAGGAACAACTAGACAACGATGTTAGAGTTGCTAATAAGAATGAGGCACAAGCCGTAGTTGGAGCTCTCTAGCAGCGTTCAGATAGAGGGCGCAATGCTTGTAGTGGTGTCCATAACCAGGGTCGCAATGCAAGACGAAGAAGTTGTTTCCTTCACGAGTACGTTCACCTACTCCGCCAATTTGGGTTTTAGGGCATTTGGAGAAGTCTATGGGGAGGCCGTGGAAAAGCTACTTGATAGCTGGAGTTGCCTCCTGCAAATTATACTTGTTCCTTAATTTGAGTTCAGTAGCAGTCTAATAGAAGATAGATATAGAATAGTTTCAAAAAAGAAGAAGATAGGTTTAAAAATTTAGAGAGAGAAAGAGTTAATTAGTCTTAGAGAGAGAGAGAGAGAGCTTGTTTCTAGTTTTTTATTATTTCCTAAGTTGCTTCTTCTCTCACCTAAATTTCATTTGTTTTTTAATTCTCTCATCAAAAGTATTATGCCCACATGCCTTTGCCTGTTCTGATTAAAACTTTTATACTCAGAGATACGTGGCGGCAATTGTCGAACAGGCGAGGAACAAGTAACTGTGGCTAGCATTGTCCTTTGACCTTTGAGAGTGGGGTCAAAGTGGGATTTTTCAAAACATTTAGTGGCCACGGCACTGCAGTGTCATGGCATAGGTTTTACAAGTTAACAACATTGCAGTGCCGTGATGTACAATTTGGTGATTCACGACACTGTAATGTCATGAGATGGTCGTGCCTCTAAAAAGGGGTGTTGGCCTTGCATTTTTGCCACTTTGCTCAGTTCTTGTGTTTTCAACTAGGAGACTTACTGGGCATTGTGCTTTGATCTTTGGATGACGTTGTGGACTTGTCGACATTGACTTTTACCAGTCGATTTCCAAGTTTCATGCCTTCGTACACCATTTTATTTACAGGTTAGTTTTCTTTGAGTTTTTGCATATTTTTCAATTTCAGACCATTAAAATCAAATTCCACTCCGATTAAAATGCTCTAAATCATCCTATCATACTATGCCTGAAGTTTCATTCAGTTTGATCTTCGTTTGACTGTATCTAAACCCACAGGAAGTTTTAGGACGCAAAGTTAACAGAATGTTTACCTAATTTTTTTAAAACAAACCGGCGGGAATCTAGGAATTTCAAATTGGAAAAAATGATGTGCGCATTATGGGTAACACGGTGGTATTTTTTGTATTGATTTCGTTGCAAGTTGACCCAGGACCCCTGTTTTGGATTGCGTTTTGGATGCTGTCCAGGCCAATTTTTAGAAAACACTTGATATTAAACTAGGACCTCCCCTAGGCAGCATCTAAGCATAATCTAGTCATACTAAGCCTTATATGTGTGCTTTTGTAGATTTTTCGTGTCTTTGAAGTTCAAAAATGTACACTTTGTACTTTGCCTTTTTTTGTTTTGTTTTTTATTTTTATAGCAATTCTACTTGTTGGTGTCAACTTCTGTGCATGCCTAGGCCCTGTTAGAATTTATTGTGAGTGTTTGTTTAGACCCCTTTAGACTGACTTATGGACTTTAAACTCGCATAAGTTGACAGACTAGAATTTTGGCCTCTTGTGCATATTTTTGCATCATTTTAACTAGAAACCCTAGGGTTTGAACTTCTGAGTGGGCAAGAGGCTCCGTTAGAGACGTGCCTCAAAGTTTGTGCATTTTCGTGTTTTTTTGCCTTTTTTTTCACTTTTGCATTTGTTTTTGGTATTGAAATGCTAGTTTTAGAGACTTACATGTTGTCCGGATGAAACGGTGCCTACGGTAGCTGGATCTAGAGATGGTAGTCTCGACAGAGAGGGCGGTGCTGATGATAGAGATAGGTCTTGCAAGAGACCCCGAGATGAATCTCGGGATAAGGCCTCTAATTTTTTTGGTTCTGCAGCCCATCGGGGCCATGATGGGTTTACTTGATGCAGTGCTGGAGACATGATCCAAAGGAGAGCTCTCGAGGTGGTTGAGACCATTGATAGTGATGGTGGTCGAGTGAGAGTGCATCTTACACCAATCTGGAGGGAGCTAAGGGTAGCACTGTTATTGAAGCGAGCTTATTTGAGAGGTGTCCCAGTTGGTATTGCTAATAACGCAAGGACAAACAATGCTATTACAAGCCATGATAGCGGTGAGGTGGTCTCTAGAATTACAAGATCAGACGTTCGTGTTGGAACTGATGATGAAGATGGAGCTCGTGCTTGGACTGCTAGAGAGGATGCCCCAAATGAGGCTACTAGAAATGTTACCCTTGAAGGGACTGCCACCGGTGTTAATTTGGGCAGAGCTATCGCTGCCGGAACTACTTTCATTGAAATGGAATCTAACTATATCTGTGCTAGGGCAACTGAAATAGAGGCCCATATCAAGGCTGCCTGTGATAGGGCTTCCAAAGAGAGAGCTCACAGTCACGCTGCTAGCCAAGAAACTTTTGGCGAAACTTCCGAAAACACTCTTGGTGGTGCTCGTGCTAGAGGCTTTCATGGCTAAACTTGCTGGATAGCTACGGGCCAACTCCAACTCCTCTTTGTATTTTGGCCCATTCCCTTGTTCTCTATTTGAGAGAGAGAGAGATCTTTGAACGAACCATTTATTTATGGTAGTTCTATTTTCCAAGTGCCTTCTTTCTTTTTTTTATTTTTTATCTTAGATGCTTATCATAACGCATTGGTAATACACACTTTTAGACTTTTACCTATTTCATGGCATATTTCACAACAATATATTATAATAGCATGAATCAGATTACTCCCTTTTTACTTAGCCTGTCAGATATAACACCAGGGCTAAAGCGGCTGAGAAAGGAGCCTATGCTAGGGCTGATGCTAGGGCTACCCGTGCTGGAACTTCTGTAGAGGGGGCTCACAGTGGAGCGGCTGTTTGGGGAGGCCTCTAATGAGACTCTTGAGGATACCTTCGGCAGGGCCGGTGTTAGAGGTGCTCATAACTGAGCTTGTTGTTTGGCTGGAGGGCGAGTTCAGCTGCTTTTTGTATTCTGCCCTATTCTCTTATCCCCTGTTTTGAGAAAGAAGATTGACAGAGAAGTTTTGCACAAAAACAGTTTACTTGTGACAGTTCTATTTTTGCACATGTTTTTTCCTAGTTTTTTTTATTTATCATTGATGCTTATTATGACATATCAGGAATGCACATTCTAGACTTTTATCTATTCTATGGCATATCACACAGTAATATATCATTATAGCATGAGTTAGATTACTCCTTTTTACTTAAAACAAAGAACAATTTTGTATATTCATCAACGCCAAGGAATGCCCAAGATCATCCATTTAATAGCACTAGGGTTTATAAAACTTAAATGAAGCTAACTAACTAATTGAATTAACAAATTAATGGCCTAAACTGCCATTGAGCTATGTAACATGTGAACAAGGATAAACAGAGTACCCGTTATACATTCGATTATAACCACTCTAATATAATTAGCCAACGCTCTTTAACCACATCATCATACGCTTCAGCTCATCTATACACTTTGTAGCTAATATCCTTGCTTGCATAATCCCATACCCAAACAACACCACTACTCAAGTGACTGTTACTAGCTATATTTGAATATTGCATACCACCACTCATATCATTCCCTCCCTCTGCAAAACCTGCCTTGCCCTCAAGACTGAAAGTGAGGAAAACCATCTTGGATTTTTAACCAATCCTCCCAAGTTGCATCTTCTGCAAACACGATCGACCATTGAACCAGAATCTAGATCATGGGTTGGTTCCTTTGCTTAACCAGGCTTCTGGCTAACATAAAAACTAGTTCAGGTTTGGGCCTGCCCTTTGAATCTATGGGGGGTAGCAGAGGCTAAGCAATGATGCATTGGCCAAGATGCTTTTTGAAATAAGAAACATAGAATACTGGATGAATTTTACAACTAAGGGGCAAATCCAATTTATAGGCCACTATCCCAATCTTCTTCATCACCTGAAAAGGACCATAATATCTTGGGCTAATTTCTTGTCCTTTTACATTGCTGCAATCAATTGCTTGTATGGTTATTTCCGAAGATAAACCCAGTCTTGCTGGTCAAGGTGCCTTTCTGAGCGATGCTTATCTGCAACTTTCTTCATACAATTCTAAGCATTCTGAAGGTGTTCCTTGAGAACCCAAATTGGCAATGATGTGCGGGGAGTTAGCCATACTCCACCTCATAAGAGGTTGGTCCTGTGGTTGAATGAAACGTAGTATTCTACCACCACTCGGCCAAAGGCTACCAACGACGCCAATCCTTTGGTTTATCACTTGTCACACACCTTAGATAGTTCTCAAGGCACCTATTAAGCACCTCCATTTGCCCGTCTGTTTGGGGGTTATAGGCTGGTGGAACTACTCCTTGTAGGCGAAAGAGTTCCTTGCAAAAAAAGCTGGTGAAAATGGGTATCTTGATCTATCACAATCGATGTTGGCATGCCATGAAGTTTGAAGCATAATTACTAGGAAACTCATTTTGGAGGGGGAAACGCGTTTCCCCGGAAACATGTTTTCGATACCGATATGAAACTTAGTTGGAAATTTTGAGGAAAACTTCAAGAAACGCAAGGAAAACATTTCGGAAACTCTCGACAAATGTTTGGAAAACTCTTGGAATACTTAATGGAAACTCTTAGAAAACTGAGGGGAAACGTTTCGAAAAGTTGAAATATTAATTTTTGTACATTTCTTCCTTATAAGTTCTAACTAACTATCAATGAAATAATTCATGTAGGTTTCCACTATGTTTCCCAAAGGTCTCCACTGTGTTTCTTAAAAGTCTTCTTTGAGTTTTGAAAAAATTTCCTAATAAGATTTCTATTGAGTTTCCAAACGTTTCCTGCTTTCCTTTTCCCCCTATATTTTTTTGCTGTATTTCCCACTTTCATTTTTCCTTACGTTTATCAATTAATTACAACCAGGATTGTACCCTTGCCTCTAGAATTAGGTAGCCCCTCTACTAAATCCATAGATATCTCAATCCAGATTTGAGTAAGAATGGGAAGTGGTTGCAATAATCCGATAATTCTTACATATTTACTCCTATTCCTTTGACATACCTCACACTCTGACACAAACTTCTTGATCTCTTTCTTCATAGCTTTCTAGTAAAAACTCCCTCATATCCGTTTAGTGGTTTTATATATTCCAAAGTGAGCACTAATAGCAGAACTATAAAATTCCCTCAAAATTTTATCTTTTAAGCTGTGGTGAATTTCCAATAACCATTTGCCTTCATGCTTCAAGACTCCTAGGTGTCATTCATAACCTAGATGATTTTTTCTTTAGGACTCCAGCTAATGGATTAGTTTCGAAATCTCAGGGTCAGATTCCCAGTTATCCTTAACTTCTTGTAGCCAAGCTTCCGTCAAATGGGTGATAGCTGCAACATTACCCTTTTCCCCAAGCATTCTTGAAAGGGCATCTGCTACCCTATTTTCCACCCCTACCTTGTATCTAATCTCATAATCATATCCCATTAATTTTGTAATCCATTTCTGCTGCATAGGTGGTGTCACCCTTGTTCCAAGAGATGCCTTAAGCTTTGATGATTTGTCTTGATAATTAAGTGCCTACCTAAGAGGTAATGCCTCCATTTGGTGACTGCAATAAATACAACCATCAATTCCTTTTCATAAGTAGATAATCCCAAGTTCTTTGGAGCTAGTGCCTTACTTAAGTAAGCAATAGGTTGCCTTTTTTGCATCAAAACTGCTCCTAGTCCTTTACCTAAAGCATCACATTCTAGCTCAAACTCCTACGTATAGTCTGGCATAGCTAACACAGGAGTCTTAGACATTGTTGTTTTGAGGTCTTCAAAGGCTGCCTCTACTTCTGCAATCCATTGGAAGGCATCCTTTTTAAGCAAATTGGTGAGAGGCTCATTGATCAACTTATAGCTTTTTACAAACTTGTTGTAGTAGCCAGTAAGCCCAAGGTACCCCCTCAGGGACCTCAAATTATCAGGCCTTGGCCATTTTCTCATGCACTCAATCTTTTTTAAGTCAGCTGAAACACCTTCATCACTGATAATGAGGCCTAAGTGCTCCACCCTTTTTCTTCCAAAGGCACACTTACTCTCTTTGACCAATAATTGTTGATCCCTTAATATTTCTAAGGTGATTTGGAGATGTTGCAAGTGTTTTTCCCAAGTCTTTCAATATATCAATATATCATCGTCGTAGAAGAAAACCAAGATAAACTTTCTCAAATATAACTTGAAGATCTTATTCATCAGACTTTGGAAGGTTACTGGGGCATTGGTGAGGCCAAATCACCAAGAACTTATAATGCCCTTAGTGTGTTTGAAAGGCTGTTTTTAGGATGTCCTCTACATATACTTGAATCTAAAGCTTTGAAAAGAACACAAAACCATAAAGCTCATACAAAAGTTCATCAATTAAGGTTGTAGGGAATTTTTCCTTAATAGTAATCTTATTCAAAGCTCTACAATCAATACAAATTCTCCAAGAGTTATCCTTTTATTTTTTTACTAAAACCATTGGTGAGGATTAAGGACTTACACTGCTCTAAATAGTTTCAGCTTCTAGCATCTCTTTAACAATCCTTTCTATTTCATTCTTCTAAAAATAAGGGTGTCTATATGGCTTGACACTAGTTAGTGTGCTGCCTTCTGGCAATATAATTTTTCTTGAGTCTTAACAGGGGCAATCCAGTTGGCTCAGAGAACAGATCCTTATAATCTAATAACAATTGCTCTATCTCTGATAGATCCTAAGAGACTTCCTCCCCAGCTTGAAAACATGGCTGAGCTACTAGGCCTTGTTCACCTTTACGCATTAGTTTGGCCATTTATTGTCTACCAATAAAGTGGGTCTCCCCATTTTGACAGCCCTTAAGGACATGCCTTTTTCCCTTGTGATGAAATTCCATTATAAGATTCCTATAATCCCAAGTAATGGGGCTTAAGGTGGCTAACCATTGTACTTCCAATACCATATCACAGCCTCCAAGGGGTAAAACCCTCATTTCTATAGAAAATTGTGTTCCATGCATCCCTCACTTGCAGTCCTTACAAGTGAAGGCGCTACAGACCTTGGTTCCATATGTTACAGAGATAGTTAGAGGGATTATGCGCTACAGATCACACACAGCTCTTTTAGCCACATTAGGATCCATGATGTTATGAGTACTCCTTAAATCTACCAAGATAATGACAAATTTCTTCTTAATATTTCCTTTCACCTTCATGGTTTTGAAAGAAGTTGACCTAGAAATAACATATATAGAAATCTGAGATGGTTCTTCTAGCACTTATTCTTCATTTGTGCTCTCAATTACTTCCTCATTTTGATCCAAACTATCTTCTTCGTCTGCCTCGAGTAAAAATAATTGTTTTTTCTGACATTTGTGTCCTCCTACAAACCTTTCAGCACAATTATAACACAATCTCTTTTCTCTCCTTGCTTCCATTTCTTTTTCAGATAACATTCAAATGGGTATGGAAGTGATATCTTGATTGGTTTCTAGGTTGGTAGAATGGGTCCCTGATTCTTATTGTTGTTGAAAGAAAATGAGTTTCTTAGAAGGTTTTGGCACGCCTAGTAATAGCTTCGATGCTTTCCTCCTGTAACCTTGCAAGATTGATGGCCCAAACAATGTTGGAGGGCTTAAAAATTTGTACCCCATCCTTAATGTCCTCCCTCAATCCACTAGTGAAACAATTGAGGAAGAATCCTTCAGATAACCCCTTAATCCTATTTGTAAATTCAAATCTTTCTTAATAAGCTTTAACTGTGGAAGACTACTTAAGCTTTGTAGTCTCTCCAATGGCGTCCTCGTAAATCGAAGGGCTAAATCTTGCACTAATTGCCCACACAAATTCATCTCAGATCAACTTATCTGCATGCTTTTGAACCATTAGTACCACCTTAATGCTTTATCATCGAGGTGCATCGCTGCCAATTTCACCTTCTGTACTTCCTCAATCTTGTTGAATTCAAAAAATTAAGCACATTTATATGCCTATCCCAATGGATCATCCCTAGAAAATTTGGGAAAATCAATTTTAGTGTATTGGGTGTGGGTATTTCCCGAAGAACTTGAAGCATTGATAGATTGGGACGACTCCCCTTGATTGGCCAACGGCGAAGCTACCTTCATGGCTATTAGATCGTATTTGATGTTCATCACCATCATCATTTGCTTCAATTCCTAGATTGCTTCACCTTGCTCCTGTCGAAGCTCTTTAATGGCCTCAGTCTGCTTTACTGGGCTTTCTCGAAGAGCTTGAATATGATTCACTCTAGTCCCATCTATCATGTTTACCAATAATATCCTTGTCGGTCGGAGGACCTAGTGCTCTAATACCAGTTGATGAGAACTTGATTAGGAAGAAAAGTTGCTTAATCAAAATAAAGAACAATTCTGTATAATCAATGCCAAGGAATGCCCAAGATCATCCCTTTACAAGCACTAGGGTTTACAAGACTTAATGAAGCTAACTAACTAATTGAATAAACAAACTAACGGCTTAAACTGCCATTGAGCTATGCAACACATGAACAAGGGTAGATAGAGCACCCGTTATACATTTGGTTACAACTACTTTAACCCAGTCTAATCTAATTGGACAATACTCGATTACATCCCTTTGTCAACTATCCATAATTAGGGCTTGAATATATAAAATGTTATTGGATACTTGTAAGGGTGCCAGTGATTTGAAATGGTTCTTTCTATCAATATTTTTCCTTTGTTAGTCTTTTTTCACATCTCATTTCCTTCTTCTTTCTCTTGTTATTTAATTTTTCGTAACATCCTCAGTTTCTTTCTGGCTTAGAATTTCTGTAGAGTCAATGTGACTTTAGAGGCAATGTTTCTTGCTCTATGTTCAACAATGGAGTTGTAATCTATTTCCTCAATTGTATTCTACAATTGAGATGTAAATTTTGTAGATAGTTTTCGTTGTAATTTGTTTCTAGCCTTTTCTTCTGCAATTGAGTTGTAATTTGTTTTCAGCCCTTTCTTCTTCTGATAATAATAAAGTAAGCTTTCAAGCCCACTTACTTTCAATTATAACTTTAGTTAGACGCAGTTTGTTATTTTTCTTTCTTTTTTTTTGTGTCTGTTTGTGGTATATTCTGGTTCAGAGTTAAATGTAACTAACATTTTTTATTTCTGTGATACAGTTTCTAGTTCTATATGTGCAAGTGCAAGGTATATTTTATTTTTGTATTTTCTTGTTTAGTCTGTAGGGCAACTTTCTGATTAGGGTCTTGATTCTGACATAGCATAAAAAGTTATTTGATTCTTATTCATTTGTTCTATTGCTATGATCATACTTTTTTTTATTTTGTTTTTGTTATTGAAAAATAGAAAAAATACAAAAATATTTTTGCGATTTATGCATAGTTGAGGAGATCATCACTTCTGTGCTTAATTTCATTAGATGAGGGTAATGTAAATAGTCTTAGTCTAAAACTAGTGTGCATAACTAAACTTTATTTCTTTACTCTTAGTTTTGAGTGATGTCTTTCATGATTATAAACCTAGTGCACACTTGGTGTGATTGACTTGATTGAAACATGTATGTGTGTTTTATTAGTTTAAATTATTCTCACGTTCTAAGAGAAAATCACATATTAGATTGACCAAAAATCATGTTTCCCATCACCTTCATTATTCCCTCATGGTTGTGGTGAAGAAAGAAAAGAAAAAAAATCGCATGATGGAAAGGGCTACCTATGAGTATATGTGAAAATCACTATGGATGTATCTCAAAATATGCACCCTTAGGGTAAAATCGTAGAAATGGCTACCATATTCAATATTGTGAAAATTGGTGAAGAAAAAAAAGAAAGAAAAGAAAAAAATATTGCATGATGAAAAGGGCTACCTAGGAGTATGTGTAAAAGCCACTATATATGTATCTCAAAGTATGCACAGCTACCATATTCAATAGTGTAAAAGCCACCACATGATTACAAGAACAAACGAAAATTCTTACTCAAAAGGAAGAATTATGAATGTGGTTGGCATTATCAAATTGAGGGAGAGTTTCCATTGAATATCCTACAAACATGATTGGTTTGACTTCTAGTAGTGTGAATTAATTTAGGATTTGAATAATCTTATTAATATTCATTACTACTATTGTTGAATACTCAAGTCTCGTATTTGCAAGTTCACCATATACACCCGCTTGGGTTATTTTTACAAATCTCGTTATCTTGAGATAAAGAGTCTAGAAATTCACATTAGTTCATGTATATTAAGTTCGAGTAACCTATGAACATTGTATGATTTATATGATCTTGTGCATGGCTACTATTGAGACTATGATAATTTGCATAATCACACTTTATTTTATTTTACTATAGTGACTAGTATGAGTAAAGCATGAACAGCACTTCTCTCCCCTCCCCCCCCCCCCAAAAAAAAAGAAAGAAAAATTGAAAAAAGGTTACTAAAATAGAAATTTTGTATGTTGAAGTATATTGCGATTCAATTCTATTTTCTGAGAGTGCAGGTACCTTGTTCTATTTGTTGCAGTTCTTGGCTTTAAATTTATTTAGCATTTTGAATTGTATTAAATTTATAGACTAGAAGCTCGTCTTTTCTGTTCTTGACCATGAGAAAAACCTAAGGCGTATCACAAAGCCATTGGAGAACCTTGATTTTGCAATTTCTTACTTCACTCTAGATTTTTTCTTTGGTGCTTTGTTCCCTTTCCAAATGTATGTGGTTGTATATGTTTCATGGTGTAACTATTTTGTTGCTTTTTGTTGTCATCGAAAACCCATTTTAGACTCAACAATGTATGATGTTCATATGCAGAGGATGGAAGCACGAACCATATCTTGTTTGTTGCACCCCTCTGATCACCTTTGTTTTATTTCCATATTTTCCTTTTAATGTTCCTTCTTGCCCGCATTGCTGTTGTTGCTCATGCATTTTTTTGGGTGCTTGCATACAATAAAAATTTATGTACTTTTGGATGATTTGAAATGTAATTTTTGATCAATTAGCTTGTAGCTTGCTTTAGGTGCTGATAGTTTGGAGTCAATGAAAGTTATGTATGATGACTCAGTTGCTATATCTTTGATAGCTAAGGACTTCACTTTTTTATTACACCAATTGCCTATTATCCTTTCCTTTAGTAGAGTAGCATTTTGAACTGCATATGGTATTATTTGATGGATATAGTTCCTATGAATTTGCTTTGGGTAGGAAGTTCCGGTGTGCAATCAAGTTAAGGAGTGCCAATTTTTTTTTTTTGGAGAATAGCATGACATGAGCAAACGTTGTCTTTTGATTTTGGGGAGACCATATCCATAGGCCACTTGTAGGATTTAACAAGCCCCCCTCCCTTACTCTCAATTGCGTTTTCTATTTATCCCCAACCACTATATGCACCAGTGTTTTGTGGTTTTTGACTCTAAATATATGGATCCTTGTTTCCAAAGATCCAAAGTGTTGGGCCATGAATTCCATGCAAAGAAGTAGTTTAAGAATTGTTCAGTTTCCTACTCGTGGAAAATATCCTTAGGCTCTTTTTTCTTTCTTTTTGGCTATTTGTAGTATTTATTGAGTAGATAGAAGGGTGGTCCGATAGAAGTGTGTTTTGGAAATTGATCTAGTTAATACATTTTCCTAAACTGTTAGTCATTTTCTTAATCTTGCAAGTTCTCGTGCCTTGGTACCATCCTGGATCTTTTGTAGGTTGTGCTCCATTCTTTTTTTAATTTTATTCTTGACCTTGTGCTTCCAGTGTTTTGCTTTGTTACTGAACCCCTTCCTTCTTACCCAAATTTTCTCGTATACAGTTGTTACTAGCTTATACATTTGTAAGATCTTTTTTCCCTGGTGGTTTGTAAGCCATAGGTATGGAAGGATACTTGAAGCTGTTGTAGTCATTTTTGAGAATTTTGTGTAATACATTTTCCATGTGTACTAGCCATTTTAGCTTCTTGTTTGGAATATTGATTTTCTTTCTTCTTCTTCTTCTTCTTCTTCTTCTTCTGTTTTTTGGGTCCTAACGTAGCTATTTTTGAGGGTTATTTTATTTAAAGTTGGATGTGTTAGATCCTCATCTAATAAGAGGATCTCCTTTTTTGTAGGGATATGTTCACACTTGTTGTAGAAATCAGGTATGGACAGGGGTGGATGGGAATTTGTTCCCTTTTTTCTATAGTTGTCATTATTTGTTTTATGTGCTTGGTTAGAATATATAGAAGCCTTGAATTCTTGCAACTTATTATATTTCTCTTATTAGCAACCCGTTATATCATGCACATACATGTTTTGTTGCAAGGCTGGGTTAAATGGGAATGGTTAGCAGTGTTTGTTGTGTTGTTTCCTACAGGGTGAGCGGATGGACTTTGGGTGATTTAATAGACACGAGGTTTTTAGCTGATTTTCAATTTGGATGTTGCATTATACTATGCACTGTTTGTTTTTCGTGGAGTTAAAGATCGTACTTGGAAAAGATTACACCTGTTTTCGGTGGACGAACTCGGGGTACCATTGGTGGTTGCTCTTTCTTAGCCTTTGTTAAATACACATTTTCACTGACAATACGGATCTAACCTGGATGTCTCCCCCATCTTTTGTAGAGTATTGTTATCTATGATAGTCTTGTTGCATGCTGAAATTTTGTTATTTTTCCATTTTTTAAAGGTTGTTGCCACTAGTGATTGGAACTCTTCACAAATGTGCTTGCTCAGTCATGATCCTTATATTTGTATGTGGTGGAGTTTATGTCTTATCACGAAGGCTTACAGAGTATGTAGCATGGTTCATTTGATGGTTTCGAGGGCTTCTCTTCCAATCTATAATTATATGTTTGGGATTTGAGAGGTATGATGGCATGGGAAATGTTTAATTTTCTTTCATTGTCCTGGGTTGATTTTGCATTGAGACAATAAAAGGGAAAGAAGGCTATGGTGTGGGTTTCTCTCTTGTCTGTCTCTATTGTTGCTGTTTTTTTTTTTTTTTTTTTTTTTTTTGGGACTTGATGGCTTGTAAAATTGTGCATGTATTTTTAAAGTGGTTGTTTTGGGCCAAGGTGGGTTCAGTTGTGGCATTTGATTACTTTCCAACCTCTTTATATAGGTTCAGGTGAGGTTTTGGCTTTACTTTTTCAGCTGAAGTCAGGTTCTATTTTTCTTTGGGACTATAAGTCAGTAGTATTCCCGTAGTTGATTCCTTAGTTAATGTTCTGCTAGCCTTGCATGTTGCCACACTGACGCAGTCAGGATTCTGTTGTGTGAAGCAGGAGTTTTGGTAGATGTGGCCATAAATATGAAATAACCAAACCTGGATATATAGCTTGGATCTTAATCCTTTTGCAACACCAAGTTAGACTATTTTACCTCTTTTGGAACCCTTCTCTTTCTCTCTTCTTTTTTTTCCTCTTTTTGTTGAGGTTGGGGTTGTTATGTGGATTTTAGTTGTTTGCTGATATATGAATTGTCATCTTCTAAACTTTTTGACTAGTTATGTTGTTAACAAGGGTTACAAGGGTGCTAGGGCCTTACGGTTTGTGTTGGTGTAAATTTGAAACTATGTGCTAATGAAAGCTTTATAGTTTATGTTACATCTCTTGTCCTTCTAATGGAATTTTCATATGACTTGCAGGGTTGTCCAATGGTTGAGCAAAACTTAAGGTTTTGGTTTAGATGATATTACATTGGTGGTGCTTGGAAATTCTGTGATCAATGGTTGAGCAAAATTTGGCGTGCTTCGTCTTTGAAATATTTAATATTCCTCCTCCAGACTACTGCCACCAAGCTACATGTAGTTTGTCCTTCCGTTTTGTTAGTATGACCAGTATGGGTTAGTTCGGGTTAGGACCGGTTCAGGCACCCATAGGCGTGCCCTAACCCAAAGACCCACCCACCACTTGTGTTAGGTGGTTTAAGCATGCTCCTACTTACCTTGGTGGTTGGAATGGTTATTCAAACATACTCCCACTTACCTTGGTGGTTGGGGTGGTTGTTTAAGCATGCTCTCACTTATCTTGGTGGTTGGAATGGTTGTTCAAGCATGCTCCCACTTGCCTTGGTGGTTCAGGCATGTGTCAACCACCAAGAACTAGGAATGATAGATCCATTCCACACTTATAAATGTTCAAGATGTCGCGCCCAGATTTTTCACACTCGAGGAATACACACACAAGCGGGAAAAATACTGTACTCTCTCGTTAGAACTCATCCTCTTAGAAGAATGAGTGCGACTAGGTTTGAATTGAAAATTGATTTGAATAAAGGGCTTTTGGAAAACATTTGGAGTCGCCACCTAACTTGATTAAGGTGAGTTAGGTCACCTAAAAACTAAACATAATTCGAAAATTATACTTAGGGTTTTTGAAAGCTATTTTGAAAATACTTCCTCAAGAGAGGGTTTTTAAGAAAACAGGTTGTTTGACAACCTTTAGAAAATATTTTAAGTCCTTTTTTGAAAATAACTCCATTTTGGTCCTTGAAAACAGTGATTCTAGGTTCAGAGGTTGGTTACGTGTAAGGAAGACTCACTAAGCCATCACCCTACCTCACCTTTGAGGTACCTACATGTCTATTTACCCTAGATTCACCTATGAAAGTCTGTAACTAACAAATGTCCAATCCTATCCACTTTAGAAAACAATTTTGAAAAGAATGATACATGATATGCAATTGCAAGAAAGAGAGAGTTAGAAAATAGATTTGGAAAAGAGGAATTGAAGTTTGAAATTGGAAAGAAAGTTTAGAAATTGAAATTGAGGATTAAAAATAGATCTTTAGAATTGGAAGTTAGAAATAGATTATGGAATTAGAGATTTGAAAAGAGTTATGGAAATAGAAGTTTGAAAAAGATTGTGGAAAAAGAAGCTTGAAAAAGGTTGTGACCGCACCCATGAGGGTTGCCTACGTATCCTTTTGAGGAATCAGGTCAGTCGTAGTTCAGACAAGAGTCCGATAGAAAATAGAAGATTTGATATGGAAGAAGAAATTGAATTGGAATTTGGATTTGATTTGAATTTAGAATAGAAGATTGAAATTAAAATTTGGAATTAAGAAGATTAGACTTTGATTTGGAAAGACAGAACTTGGAGGAAGAATTTGGACTTGTTTTAGAAAGATTGAGGTTTCGGAAACCTAGACTTAGGAAAGATGGGATTTAGAAAGAACTTGAGATTAAGAAAGACTTGACTCGAATATTGGACTTGGAAGATTAGGAAAGATTGGATTTAGGAAGGGTTCGAATTAGGAAAAGTTCGAATTAGGAAAGTTTCAATTTAGGAAAGTTTTCAAATTAGGAAAGTTTTGGAAATTAGGAAAGTTTTCAAATTAGGAAAGTTTTCAAAATTAGGAAAGTTTTTGATTTTAAGTAAGTTTTCAAATTAGGAAAGTTTCATTTTAAGAAAGGTTTTTAATTAGAAAAGTTTTGGTTTAGGAAAGTTTTCAAATTAGGAAAGTTTCGATTTGGAAATATTTTGAAATAGGAAAGTTTTGAAATAGGAAAGGTTTCATTTTAAGAAAGTATTGAAATTGGAAAGTTTTGAATTTGGAATGTTTTGAAATAGGAAAGTTTTGAGTTTAGAAAGTTTTAGATTTGGAAAGATTTGAAGTTTAGGGAAACTTATGGTTGAGGAAGGTACTAGATTAGGAAGGATTGAGATTCCTATTTCCTAAAATAAGGAATTGGATTTTGTTTTCAAAAGCAGAGGATTGTATCTAGTTTCCTAAACGGGAAGATTAGATTTGGTTTCCAAAAGGGAATATTAGATTTGGCATGGATTTAGAAAGGGAAGTTTTAAAAACCCTAGACTATAGTTTTGATGTAGAAAATAGGTTTTGGAAACTTATGATTTTGATGTAAAAAGGGTGATTTTGGAAACCTAGGTTTTAAGGCAAGATTGAAAACCATGTTTTTAGGAAGGAAAATTAGGGTTTCCTAATAGTGGGTTCTAGGGCTTGACTTGGATTCTAAGAAAAGAGATTTTGGAAAGTGAATTTTTAGAAAGGGAGATTTTTTGAAGGAAATTCTAACGAGGAGTTTTTAGAAAGTGTGTTGAAAAGAGAGTTTTTCGAAAGGGATTTTGGAAAGTAAAACTTTGAGAGAGTTTTTGGAAAGAAAGGTTTTGGAAGGAGATCTTTAAAAAGGGGTTTCTTTTGGAAAGCGAATTTTGAAAAGAGAGCGTTTTGGAAAGGAGTTTGAAAAGAGTTTTTTTTTTTCCTAGGAAGAAATCTTAGGGAGCGTTTTTAGAAAGCATGTTGAAAAAGGGATTTTTTAGAAAGAAAGATTTGAAAAGAGCGTTTTAGAAAGTTTATAAAATATCTTACTTTCCTAAAGCGATCCTAACCATAAGAAGGTTAGAACCATTTTAAGATAGTGGTTTTGCAAACAATGATTTTGAAAATATGGACCATATTGGTCACTTTAAATGTAACACTTCCTAAAGCAACCCTAACCATGAAAAGGCTAGAATCACCCTAGGATTGTGATTTTCAAAACAAGTTTTGAAAAAGAAGGCTTTGATGCAAGTTTGAAAACAATGTTAATGCAATTTTTGAAAACGAGTTTGAAAACGAATTTTAGAAGAATGCAAGATCATGATATGCACAATGCAAGTTGGGGTCGTGAACATACAAGGTTACAGGCTTCACCACATAATCAAGGGAGCCAAACCCACGTGGTCTCCGGTTAGACTAACAGAAAGCCCCCGACACAGTGACCTTCCAATAGCCTAATCCTACACATAGACCGGAAAATCCCTTGTTTCAAGCATAAAAGAAAGGGGGGGAAGAAGATGGGGGATTAAAATAGAAGAAAATCCAAGTGAGTTCGGAGAGAGAAGAGAGAGGGGGAAGATACGTAAACTTAAACAAAGAGCCTACCTTGTGTCTTCTTTATTTGCTTTGTTTTGCGCGCTTTGCTTTGCTTGCTTTGTTTCGGTATTCGCTTCGGTATTCGCTTCAGTCTTCAAGGGCTTGTCTTAATCTTCGAGAGTTTCAATTTACAGCATTTCAAGTCTTTAATGGAGGCTTTGGAGGCTAGTGTATGAGTGTACGAGAGTGTGTATGAGTGTATAGGAGGCTAAGGTTTGTGTATAGAGGCTAGGGTTTGGAAAACCTAAAGAAGACTAGGGTTTAGGGAGGCTACGAGCTTTGTATATCAAATAGTAGGGTTTTTAGACTGAGTTTACACACCCCTTTCACGCTGGAGGAGGCTCTGTATTTATAGACAGAGGAATGACCTGGCGCCTGTTGCAATGGCGCCAGCCACTTAGGAAAGTTTTAAGGTCGATAAGCAACATATCTTCAGAAGATTTGGGCACCTGTACTAGTGACTACCATGCAATTTTTAGCCTGGCTTCACTAAGAGTGGCTCTAGAAGGTCTGGGAAGGATTTAAGGCACCAGGAATGGCCCAAAAAGTCAAAAAAGGGCAGGAACCCTTATAATAGGGTCCCAAGGGGTAATGGACTTGAAAAAGGATGATAAGATGTGTTGGAAGGGTTGACCCGGCCATTAGGGGCAAAACGATCAACTGGATCAGAAAACTATCGAGATGGACTCGGAATGTCCCAGAAGAAGACTCGAGGTTTGGATACATTATTTGGAATGTCCCAAGAGGTTACCGGTTTGATACCTAGAGCCAGTGTGATCGGAAAAGGCGACCGGCCCACTAGGGGCAAAACCGTCATTTTGCACCGGGTTTGCCAGAATTGACTCAGAATGATCCGGAAAGATAATGGAAGGTCGAGAATACTATAAGAAGCATTCTCGAGAGATTACCGGTTTGATACCCAGAGGCGGTGTGGTTCCGGGGGTGTTCGGATGCCTAGGCGCAAAATGGTACTCTTGACTGAAAAGTCTTGGAATTAGCCCGAAACTGACTAGAAGGCACCTAATCATGCCGGATTGCTTTTAAGACAATCTTGAAAATGTGGACTTACCATTCTGAGGACTTAGGTACTATCTCGAGAAACGTGCCGAAAATGGCCCTAGGGGTAGTTTGGTCATTTTTCACCGAAATGGGCTAACAGGCACTGGTGTTGACCTGGTTTTGAGTGTTTCCGCCACTCTGACGGTAGTCCCATGATACAGGGGTTTGTTGACAATCCCTATATCGAACTGTTTGCGAGTACTTCCGCTACTCTGACTGTTGCAATGTTTATGAGTACTTCCGCTACTCTAACGGTTCGCGATCATTCCTGAGACTGCCTGATCTCAGGAAGCTACTAAATGGACTTAAGGCCTAAGGAATTAACTTTCTCAAAAGGCGTGTCGAAACGAACATTTCTACATTAGCAGGCTAGCAGGCGCCAAAGGTAGACCGTTCTACCATCTAGGGGACTTGGGGTCTCGTCCTAGTCGACGGGTTTGAAAAGACTTACCATTCTGAAGAGTTCACTTGGAAACGTGTCAGATTGAAAGGTCTTACCACCTTGAGGCATCAACTTTCTTAAAAGGTGCACCGAATTTAATTGGAATTAGAATTGAAATTGGAATTGGAAAAGGGACTTACCGTCTTCGGAAAGACGTGCCTGTTGGAATTGGACCAAACATTACCCCTAAGGGCATTTTGGTCATTTTGCCTCTATTTGGGCCCGCTGGGCCCGCGAAGCAGTTTGATTGACGGGATTAGACTTGGAAAGTTGATTTAGATCAGAATACGTCCATATTGACTTGAGTACAAGTCTGGATGGACTGGAGACTGCCGAACGGGCAAAAATGGGGTGCTTACACAAGAGATCAAGAGAAGAAGTAAGATTTTAGTGGCTACATTTTTGTGTGTGCAAGAGTGTGTGAGCAATTCTCTTAGTGTGTCTCCCAAAACACACAATCAAGATAGGCTCTTGAGTTGTGGTTAGTGTGAATGCTTTTGGCTTTTTGGGAAGATTTGATTGCATTTCACCGCGGGTAGATTTATAGGAGAATGCAGGTACACATGGAGAACTTTTTAGATCAAGATTAGCTCTTTCGGACTTGCTTTCAGACACGCTTCAAGAGGTAAACTCGATTACTGCTTCTACTTTAATTGTAGATAGATTCTACATTGGTATCAGAGCCTTTAAAATTTCTCTCGTGGGTGATTGCATGTGTTTTCCTACACTGGTTTTTGAAAAAGATTCGTTGGAGCTTTAATGGCTATCTGGAGAAATGTTCTCCGTTTGGCCTAAAATTTCAGTATGTGGTAGCCTATATGCATGGTAGTATCTTTGGAAAATTTCATTTCAAACGGATGAGTGGTTTGAGAGAAATCTCAAACCCTAATTTTTATGGCAGCTGCTTCCTCGACTCATAACATTTTATACACTGCGAATCTGAGCATGAAATTTGTATGGCTTTGTTCACCTTTTCAATACCTTTTCATCAATATATTATGGGTAATTTTTCTATGAACGGTTTGAGAGTTATGGCCATTTGAAAATCTAGGCCGAAACTGGTTCAAATCTGTGTTGGACAAGACGGACCGAGCTGAGCCGAGTTAACCGACCTGCTAGTCAAGCCGAGTTGACCGAGCTATTGACTATGAGCCAAGTTGCGTTGACCGTGAACTGAGCTGAGTTAACCGAGGTTTTTTTTTTTTGGCCCTTCCCGAGGTTTTTTTGGCCCAATTTTTTTGTGTAAGCTTGGAAAAATATTTCCTATTTTAAAATTATTTTTCCAAAATATTTTACTGGACAGAAAAATTATTTTGGAAAATAAAAAAGAAAATAAAGGGAATAAATACCTTTTAAGGGATTACTTGCGCGCTGTAAGCACCTCATTTTTTCTCGTTCAGCAATCTTCAGTCCGTGCAAACTCACATTCAAACCAACACAGACACATTCAAGCCCAAACTAATTTTCTAAACTCAATCCAGTCAATCATGTTGACTTAAAGTTGACCCTTGTTGACTTAAGGATAATTCCCATGATGATTTTGATAATAACTAAACTTTGTGTTATTTTACTAACGAATCTACTTAGTGTGCAGATTAACAAAGTTCATAATTTAGACTTAAAGTTCAATCTTAAGTCTAATGCATGTCAAAGAGAATGCACAACAAATTCAAGATCAAGCAATGAATTCTAAGAGCTATGCAACGAACCAAACAGAGGATTGTCGTCTATCTCTACTTCAAGCAAATGTCTTACATTCGAAGAGATTGAAGGTGTTCAAATGAAGTTTTCATCAAAGTATGCATAGACTCAATGAAGATTAATTTGCACTCAAGAAAGGAGAAGATCTCATCAAGAATGCAAAGATCAATTCATGATTGAAGTTGTTGAGAAAGAAGGCTCACAATGTTTGTCTGATCTCTACCTAGATTCAAGTGAAGAAATCTTCTACAATATAAAGAATCAATGAAGACTAGATGTATAAAGAGACTTCATCATGTCTGCAATGGTCTCAATGAAGTGATTTTAATAAAGAATAAAGAATTGCTAGCAAAGAGAGGAAATTAGAAATCAAGCATTGTGAAGCTCTACGCAATTGAGGAAGCTTGGCATTGAAAGAGGATGTTCTACAATGATAAAAGGAGCTGAGCAAATGAAGAAGAAAAGATGAACATTGATCTAATGAAGCCTTGACAATTTGAAAGTCAAGAGAATATCAATATTCAATGATTGATTCAATCCAAATTGAATAGAAGTTAACTCTGATGAGTTAAGGAGATTTGATTGATCATCATATCCCAACGATATACTCCTTGAAAATCTTATACCAGTGCTTTGATAAGCTTGATCAATAGAAATCTGAAAGCAAAATTTTGGGCAATGAGGGGACTCATGGAAATGAGGAGTCAACTCTTAATCACAGAAGTAAAAAGTCTGAAGACAAAATGAGTAATGAGGGGACTCTTTGAAATGAGGAGTCGCCTCTTGATTACAGAAGCAAAAAGGCCTGAAGACAAGATGAACAATAAGTGGACTCATGAGAAATGAAGAGTCGCCTCTTGATCACAGAAGCAAAAAGCCTGGAGACCAAGTAGACAATAAGTGGACTCATTGTAATGAAGAGTCGCTTCATGGAGACAGACGCAAAAGCTTGAAGATGACATGATCAATGAGCGGACACATAAAGACGAAGAGTCGCCTCTTGGTAGCAGAAGTAAAAGGCTTGAAGATGAAATGATCAATGAGCGGACACATGAAGATGAAGTGTTGCCTCATGACAGCAGAAGCCAAAGATGTGAAGACAGAATGAACAAAGAGTCGCCTCATTGATATGAAGAACGGACTCATGAAGTCAGTGAACAACATCTGGTAAATGCAAAAGCAAAAAGTGTCAACTCCACAAACCTAGAGCGGACTCCTTGGATATAACAGCTATTTTTCTTAACGTTATAACGGACTAGACGTGCATTTATGATACCCAACCACCTCTAACGGGTGGAATCAATACAGGGGTATGTATACAACATTCCAACTGCATTTATACAAGGGATTGTAGACAAAAACAAGATCAACTAACTGAATCACTGATATACTCTGAATATTCTTCTTGTCTTCTTTAGTGAGCTTTGAATGTAAAATTTACTCTTGCTAGAGAGTGTTAGTTACTTGTATACTTCTATACAATTGTAATTGAGAGTTTGAGAGTTCTCTTGTGAAAGCAAAACTCTTGTAAGTTTGAGTGGAGCTTGGACAAAACCACTTGGAGATTGAAGAGCTCGGTGAGGAGTTCTTATATAGTGAGCTGAGCACTTTGTCAATCAGTAGCCCATCTTGTAATAGGTGATTACATAGTGGAAGAAGACTTCAATGAGGTCTTGGAGTGAGAACGTAGACCACGGTTTGTGGTTGAACCTCGGTAAATCTGTGTCTCTCTTCTATTGCTCTATTTTCTTTATTTCTACTTATTACATTGCATTGCATTTAGATTGGTCACTGTTACATTGCTTAGATTAATTTTAATTAATCTTCACTAGCATTAATCTATGAAAAACCCAATTCAGCCCCCTCTTGGGTTGCCTTTTGGACCAACAAATCAATCACTTCGCGGGCCCGCTAAGCCTAATAGAGGTAAAATAACCAAAACGCCCTTGGGGCATTGCTCGAAAGATAACCAATACCCACACCGACTCTGGGTATCAAACCAGCAATCCCTCAAAACACTCTCGATAGTGTTTCCAACCTTCAATCCTTCCCATGGGTCACTCTAAGTGCATTCTGGTGTTTCTCCGGTTCAATTGACTGTTTTACCCCTAGTGGGTCAATCACCCTTTTCAACTATCCCGATGCTGTTTCTCAAGCCCGTTACCTCCAGAACACTCTTTCAAGGGTTCTTGTCTATCCCCGGCCTTTTGGATCATTCCCGAACCTTCCGGAGTCACTCTTAGTGGAGCCAAGCCAAAAATTGAATGGTAGTCACCAAAACGCTTAAATCTTTTGCCTTGCGTCACAAGGGTCAAAAGATACGTTTCTTGCCGCCTTAAAACTTTCCTAAGTGGCTAGCGCCACTAGTAGTAGCGCCAAGCCAATAAATGGCCTGGCGCCACTAGTAGTGATGACGAGGTTAAAATTCTATTGGCGCCATTGCAACAGACGCCAGTTCCTGTTTTAATTGTCTATAAATGTAAACCCTCCCCCTGCATAAAAAAAGGTCTGCAAACTCAGTCCAAAAACTCTATCTCTCTTCAAATAGAGCTCGAAGTGCCCTAAAACCCTAATTCTCTCAAGCCTCTTCAAACTCTAGCTTCCATATACTCAAACCCTAGCCTTCATACACTCCATACACTCAAATACAAGACTCAAAACATCCATTGAAGATCAAGTGTTGTATCTTCAAAGCTCTCAAAGTTTAAGTCAAGTAAAGCAAACAAAGCAATCAAAGCAAGAAGAATACGAGGTTAGTTTTCTATTTACTTTTATGTAATCCCCCTCTCTCTTCTCCCTCCTAACCCACTTGGGCTTTCTTCTATTTTAATTTTCATCTTCTACCTCCTCTTCTTACATACTTGAAACAAGGGATTCGTCGATTTATGCCTAGGAAGGACTGTTGAAGGTTACCATGCTGGGGGCTTTCTTCTAGTTCAACCTTAGCTGGTGTGGGTTCGGGCCCCTTGATTATGTGGCGAAGCCTAACCTTGTATGTTCATGACCCTATTGCAATGTGGTTATTATGTTCATACATTGCATTCAAAATCGCATTCAAAGTTGTTTTCAAACTTGCATCAAGGTTCTTTTTTAAAACTTGCATTCAAAATCTCCTTTTTTCAAACTTGATTTCAAAATCACACTCCTAGGATGATTCTAGCCATTTCATGGTTGGGGTTGTTTTAGGAAAATGTTACATTCAATGTGACCATCAAGGTCCAAATTTTGAGTTCAAACCCTAAATTTTGTTTATCAAAACCAACATATTAAGGTGATTTTAGCCATTCCATGGTTAGGGTTGTTTTAAGAAAGTATTATATTCAATATGATCATTATGGTCCATATTTCAAATCCTAATTATTGTCAAAATCACAACCCTAGAATGGTTCTAATCCTCCCATGGTTGGAATTGTTTTAGGAAAGTGAAATATTTAAGAGACTTTTAAAAGTCCATCTACATACCACTTTCCAAATAGTTTTATAAATTTACTTTCTAAAAACTCTTTTGAAAGATCTAATTTTTAAAAACTCTTTGTCTTGAAGTCCAAGTCAAGCCCTAGAATTCATGATTAGAAAACCCTAATTCCTTTTATAAAATCATGACTTTCTATTTTGTCACAAATCATAGATTTTCAAAACTCAACCTTTCCAATTTCATGTCAAATCAAATCTTCCAATTTAGGAAACCAAATCAAATCCTTTGATTTTGGAAACAAAATCAAATCATCTATTTTTGAAAATAAAATTCAATCTTCAACTTTAGGAAATAGAGATCAAATCTTTTCTAATTCTAATATTTCCTAATTTCAATCTTTCTTATATCCAAATTTTCAAAGCTTTCTTAGTTTCAAACTTTCAAGTCTATCTAAATTTAGAACTTTCCAAATTCGAATGTTTCCAAAAATCAACTCTTTCTTAAAAAGAAAATTTTCATAATTCAAAACTTTTCTAAAATGAAACTTTTCTAATTCAAAACTTTTCTAAAATGAAACTTTCCTAATTTGAAACTTTTCTCATTTGGAACTTTCCTAAAATCCAACCTTCTAAAATTAAACCTTCTTATTTCAATTGCATGTTTCAACCCTATGTTACTAAGGTCCTAAGATGTCTAAATTCTAGTTCAACCCTAACCTTTTAGTTAGGAAGCCTCAATTCTTTTCTAAAACTCAAATCCAAAACCAAGAAGGTTTTCAAAATTCAATTCAATTCAAGATGATTTCAAAGTTCAACTTAATCTTTCCAAAACAAGTCCAAGTTCTACTCCTCAAGTTCAATTTCAAATCAAAGCTCAATTTCAAATCCTCAAGTTCAATTTCAAATCAAAGTCAATACCAAACTCAATTTCAAATCAAAGTTCAATTTCTAATCTTCCAATCAAAGTTCAAATCAACCCTTTTCAAGTCAAACTTCTCAAAGGTCTTAAAGTGTCTTTTCAAATCAAGCAAGACTTCAAAGTGTTTATTTTCAATGGGACCCTGAGTCCGAACTACGACTGACCTAATTCCAACAAAGGGATACGTAGGCAACCCTCATGGGTGCAGTCACAATCTTTTTCAACTTTCCAATTTCCACTACCTCTTTCAAACTTCAAATCTTTTCTTCAAATCTATTTTTAAAATCAATTTTTTTTTCTTACACTTGCATGTTATGCATCATATCAAATTTCTTTCTAAAATTCTTGTTTAAGTGGATATAATTGGACAATGGATAATCAAAGATTTTAAATGAGTGAACCTAGGGTGAATAGACATGTAAATACCGCAAGGGTGGGATAGGGTGATAGTCTAGTGCATCTTCTCTATACGTAACCAACCTCCGAACCTAAAATCACTATTTTCAAAAATCAAAAATAGATTTATTTTCAAAAAGGGCTTAAATCTTTTCGAAGGTTGCCAAACAACATGTTTTCTCCAAAGTTAGGTGACCTAACTCACCTTAATAAAGATAGGTGGCGACTCCAAATTTTTTTCAAAAGCCCTTATTCAAATCAATTTTCAAATCAAACCTAGTAGCACTCGTCCTTCTAGGAGGATGAGTTCTAACGAGATAATACTGTATTTTTCTCACTTATGTGTGTTTCTCGGGTGCGAAAAATCGGGGCGTGACACCTGGCGACTCCACTGGGGATGCTTAGAGGGTTAGACCAATGTCATGTCTTCTCACCCGTCACTCATCTAGACTCTTTGATTAATTTGTCCAGTCCTATCCACTTTAAACTTTTTAAAGTTGCTTTTAAAAATAAAAATAAAAAAACATGTCATCACGGGCATTCAATTCATATTCAATCATGTTATCATGCATTAAGTCTGC